>JAVJIF010014308.1:0-153368 GCA_038442645.1 Agave tequilana | reverse complement strand
TAGTAGACTTAGAGTATGTGATTGTGTAGTGCAAAACTGAGAGAAGTAGAGGAATAGGCTCCAAGAAAGGTGATGGAAATTTAGGCTTTGGAGAAAAATCTTTCTTTTGAAAACTTTGGAAAATCTTTTCACAACACTTGTCAAATTTCACTTGATAGCTCTAAATCATTAGTCATTTCATATGAAGTGACCACCTATTTATAGGGGTCAAAAACTGCTCAAGAGATTCGTTGGAGACAAATCCCAAAAGTCAAAGAGTCAGAAATATAGCTGTTGGGTCTGTCAGAACTTTTGACAGACTGCCGGTCGACCGGGTCGGTCGACCGCCAACGTCAAAAATCCGACCGTGGGGCTCACCGGTCGACTGGGTCGGTCGACTGGCATTTCCAGAGAGCAGCAGGTGGGGCCGGTAGAGTATCGGTCGAGTCCCGGTCGACTGATACGCACATGCACAAAATTGTGCATGCCGGTCGAGTGCGGGTCGAGTGCCGGTCGACCGGGCACTGTGAAGTTCTGAAAAATCAGAACTTACAGAACCTGAAATATTGGAATTTTGGTTTTGGGTCTTGGGTTAAAATTTTGGACTTGTAAAAGCATAGAGTATGAGCATGTGTCATACTACTATCATGTAAAAATAGTTTGACAAAAATTCTTTTGATAAAACTTGTTTTCCACAAAATGTTTTTCCAAAACTAATTTTTCTAAAAGCTTATTTCCAAAACAAGTTCTCTTTAAAAGCTAAGTTGGAATTGAAATTATGAAGCATAAACCACTCTAGAAAATGTGTGTGTGTGTGATATCCCATATCTCTACTTCTACTATCTAGTTTTGACAAAATATCTAAAAACAAAATAAAAAGTACAAATCTTGAATTCTTTAGCAAGTCTTGATCTTCTTCTTGAACTTTTCTTCAACGCAATTCCGAAGCTTCCTATGTGCTTTAGCTTGGGAATGCACATGTTGGGCAAACTCCAAAATTGTGAGTCTTTTAGCGGAGTTGTCAAAATCTGTTTCTTGAACCTGAAATACTTCAAAATCAAGATTATTAAATACATAACTAAATATGTTTTGCTATCATCAAAATAACCGGGATAATGGCCTTTGGGCCAACAAATCCTCTAAAGGAAGGTATTGATGGCTCAAGGGTACTCAAGAATAGGATCATAGCTCAAAGCACTCATCGTCACTCAAACGTCACTATTAGAGAAGCCCGCTTGAAGATTCTTATAGTCAATTGGAACCTTTAAGAAACTAGTTTGTTAAAGAGTAGGATATAAATTTGAGTCTCAAAGATATACACACACAAAAGTGCACGTTTTCAAAAGTATAGTTTTGACATGTTTAGTTTTGATACTTGCTCCACATTTTCTTTATCTTTAAAACATACCTTGACCCAGTTTTTGACCAAGGTCAGTCGACCGGACGGTCAACCGTGGCTAGTACAGGCCAGAATGGTTACCGCACGATCGACCGAACCTCTAAAAATTGGGGTGTGCTTGTGGCACATCCCCAATCGACCGACCGGTCGACCGGGCGGTCAACCGACTGTAACTAGTTTGGTCTCGGTTTAAACACGGTTGACCGACCGGTCGATCGAGCGCCAACGGTCAAATTTTTTTTAATGGCGGTTGACCTCAAGATTGTCAGATTTGACAGTAACGGCCAGTTCTTTTAAATCTGTTGTTAAACATGTTCCTTTTAAAACATGAAAAGTTGAATTTTTAGGGTGAATTTCTTCCTTTTTAGACCTGGTAAAACTATTCTAAAAGTGTTTTTCTAAAACCTACATAAAGGGTCAATTTCTTCCTTTTTAGATCAGGTAAAAACTATTCTCAAAGTGTTTTTCTAAAACCTATATAAAGGGTCATTGGGATTGATTATTTATAACAACAAATTCTATTGAAAATCTAGTTTTTGCTTTCAAAGAGAAAAAGTTTCAAGTTTCTTTGTACTCTTATTTTAAAGTTTTAATTGAGTTTTTCTGCTCTTAAAATCTCTTTCTGATTTTCACTCTCACTTACATCCTTGAGCTTCAAGTTTACATTTTACTCTATAGGTTTTTTATAAAAGAGTTACAAAGAGAGTGTTTGTGATCTCTTGATCACCCAGAGCTTGTTATCTCAATTGACTTTGTGCTGCCTCTAGTGTAGAGGATTGAGTTAGGGAGTTGTGTACTCCGAGTAGTTGTAATTCCTTTTTGTAAGGTCCATTTGTGGAGGATCCGATAGAGGATAGTGAAATCCTTCACAGTGGTGAAGGCGGAGACGTAGATGGTGGATCGAACCTCGGAACAAATCTTTTTGTTTGTGATTGCTTTATTGTCTCTATACTTATTTATCATTCATTTATTCTTGTCGATCAATACTCATATCAACAAGATAGCAATTGAGCACCTCAACTCTTATCTATAGGAATCCACGAAGAGAAGTTCAGAGCCCTTCACGCGAAAATCTAGCTTCAAGTCTTGTTTGAGTGATCGGTTGCATTATTTCGTATTAAATTGTCTAGAATTTCATTTGATTAGTATACACCTATTCACCCCCTCTAGGTGAAATTTCATGTGGGTCATTGGTTTTAGTTTTAGAAAAAAGTTTACCAGTTTTCAAGTTTATTTTAAAAGAGAAAAGTTTTTCTACTTTCTAATCTTCAAGTTTTTTCTTTTCAAAGCTATTTTCAGTTAGTTTTAAAGCTCTTCTATTCTTTCTAACTGAATTTTATCTCTCACTTAGCTTCTTAAGCTACACTTCATATTCTGCTCTTTAGGAAGTTATAAGAGAGAGTGTTTTGATCTTGTTGGATCACCAAGAGCTTTGTAATCTCAATTGACTTTGTGCTACCTCTTGTGTAGAGGGTTGAATTGGTGGAGTTGTGTACTCCGGTCTTGTGTAGACCAAGTTGTAATTCTTTTGTGTAAGGTCCATTTATAAAAGATCCCTTAGAGGATAATAAAATTCTTCATAGTAGTGAAGGCAGGGATGTAGAGCGGTGGCTCAAACTCGAACAAATTCTTTGTGTTTGCGTTTGCTTGTGTCTTGCTCTCTATAACTTTTTTACTTTTCATACTTGTGTAGTTGTTTATCTAGCTTAACATCATTGCTTGCATATCATCTAACATTCACTACCGGTCAAATACTCATCTCAACAAGGAGGCAATGAGTATCTTAACTCATTAATTAGAGGAATCAAAGAGGAGAATTCACGGGGAATTAGATTCAATTCTGGTTTGAGTGACCGTTTGCATAATTCATCATAAGAGTTTAAAATTGTATTTGATTAACAAAAACACCTATTCATCCCTTCTAGGTGTATTTCAATTGTATCAGAGTCTGGTCTCTAGATTTTGGCTTATCAACCTTAGAGAGATCCTAATTGCTAATCACTTCTTTCACAATTTCATCTTCATCCACTTTAGTAAAAATGGTCGAAGGTATTAAGACCCTCCCAAGTTTGAGGCCTTAACTTTCTTATATGGAAGGTTAAGATGACC
This sequence comes from Agave tequilana, assembly GCA_038442645.1. NCBI lineage: Eukaryota > Viridiplantae > Streptophyta > Magnoliopsida > Asparagales > Asparagaceae > Agave > Agave tequilana. Next base: position 149,881 of record JAVJIF010014308.1, on the reverse strand, counting down.
GTATTTTTGCAATCCTTAGGAATCCGGGTTGCAAAAGCGGTGACTAAACCCTTTAGTGTACCCATTGGTTATGAGGATACTTAGTCCGACATTGCCACTGAGGAGTTTGATGCTAATGATAAGGCACACTATGCCATACTTCAAGCTTTGAACGATGACGATATTGCTAGGGTGATCCATTGCAAATCCGCCTATGAGATTTAGACACACCTAGTAGTCACACACGAGGGAATGTCATAAGTCAAAAGAGCAAAAATTGATCTCTTGCGTTCCCATATGAAAATTTTACCATGCATGATAATGACACCATGATGAGTCGGTAATAAGATTTACTAAAATAACTAACAGTCTTTTTTTAGGTGATGTTATTGACAATGATAAAAAAGTAAGGAAGATCATTCGTGCACTTTCACCTTCATGGGAAGTCAAGGCTACTACATTGAAGGAGCTAAATGATAAAGAAGAGATAGAGCTCATCGGTCTTATAGGAAACCTTAAGACCTATAAAATGGAGAGGAAGGCAAGGGAAGAGATGACACCACAAAGAAAAAGATGATCGCCTTCAAATTCACTCCCACCATCTCTGATGATAATGATGAAGAAGAGGATGATGAAGAATTCTCCCTCCTAGTGAAAAATGTAAGGAGGATGTACAACAAGGCCAAGTTTAATAATAGAAGAAGATGATAAGGAACAGAAGACAAGAAGTTTATATGCTTCAATTGCCGGAAGCCGGGCCACATGGTTGCGGATTATCTGGAGATCAAGAGCAAACCATCAATCTCCAATAAGCCCTACAAAAAGAAAGCTCTCAAAGCCACTTGTGCTCGGAGAGTGAAACCGATGAAGAAGTGGATACGGTACACGTGTGTTTCATGGCTAATGATAACACACCTAAGGTAACATTTGAACCCTCACTTGATGATAGTGAATTAATAATGGATGAATTGGCTTAGGCTTTTGAAGAGTTATCTAATAACTATGATTTCCTTAAAAAGAAGTATTTAAAATTAAAAAATAAAAATGAAACTCTTTAAAATAAAATTGTTATACTTTCAAAAGAAAGAGATGGTTTATCTTCCACACTCATATTCACACAAAAAGATTTTGATGCATATAAAATTTCATGTAAAACAAAATTTTTATTAATTGATAAAAATGAGATTTCTATTTTAAAATTAAAATTAACTCTTTAGGAGATGTGTTAAAGAAATGTGAGTTTGATAAAACTAGGTTGGAGGCAATATTTCCTAAGAAATATAATCCAAAGCAACATGTTCATACTACATATGCTCATCATACTACACATACCCACACTTCTAAATCACAACATATACATACACAGTATGCTAGACATACTACGCACACCAAACATGTTCACATCCCACACTCTAGCATGCTTTTATATATGGTAGAGTTTATTCATGCACTTATTGTGACCGAAAAGGTTACTTAGCAAATTTTGCTTTGATAGAATAAATGCTTCAAATGATCATATTTGAGTTCGAAAGGCTAACATTTTAGGACCCAAGAATTTTTAAGTACCAAAATCAACCAATTCGTTAATTGATGTAGGTACACACCAAGGCTCCAAGACGCAGGGAGCGATGATATCTTGATAGCGGTTGCTCAAGGCATATGACTTGGGTATCAACAATTTTGCAACCTATCAAGGTACCATGAAGGTGGCACCGTCACCTTCGGAGATGATTTCAAGGAAAAATTATCGGTATGGGTAACATTAAAATTAGTTCATCTCCTTTAATTGAAAATGTTGTTTTAGTTGATGGTCTCAAGCATAACCTCTTGAGTATTAGTCAACTTTGTGAAAGAGGTTTTAAAGTAGTTTTGATAATTTAGCTTGTAATGTTTAGATAGACAAACTAATGCATGTGTGCTTTCCGATTTTGTGTGAAAATAATGTATACATGATTGATATGTCGAATTTACATTGCAACGCTATATGCTTAAATGCTTTTAATGAAGACTTTGGTTATGACATAGGAGACTAGGTTATATTTTATTTGACCATCTATCTAAAATTAATAATAAAGAAGTGGTGAAAGGTATCCTTATTTGAAATTTGAAAAGGACCGCATTTGCCATGTGTGTCAATTTGAGAAACAAACTAAGTCCTCTCTCAAAATAATCAAGGATATCATGACATCAAGACCCTTGGAGTTAATTCACATGGATTGTTTGGTCCAACTAAAACAAAAGTCTAAATGAAAATCATTTTGTTTTTGTTTTTGTTGACGATTTTTCTAGTTTTACATGGATTTTCTTTTTAGAACACAAAGATCAAGCCTTTTCACATTTTCAAGTGTTTAGAAAAAAGTTGAAAAAGAAAGAGATTTCTGATTTTATGTATAAGAGTGATAGAGGTGGTGAATTCATTAACTATTCCTTTATCACTTATTGTGAAGAAATTGAAATTAAACATGAACTATTATGTCCTAGAGCTCCACAACAAAATGGAGTCATTGAAAGGAATAATCGTACTCTTCAAGAAATGGTTAGGACAATGATAAATGAATATGACTCCCTCAATACTTATGGGCAGAGGCCGTAAACACATCATGTTACATCTCAAATAGAATTTATTTTTGTAAAAATACTTCTAAAACTTCATTTAAAATTTACTATTTGAGAAAACCTAATGTTTCTTATTTTAAAGTTTTGGTTGTAAATGCTTTGTTTTAAACATAAAGATAATTAGGAAAATCTGATGCCAAATCTTATAAAGTTATATTTGTTGGGTATTCAAATACTAGTAAGGCCTATAAAGTCTTCAATAGATCTACTTTGACTATTAAAGAATCTATACATGTCAAGTTTGAGGAATCTAATACTTTTGTGAAGAATGTTGTAGAGATTGATTACTTAGGTGAAGACATGGAGAAGATACCCTTGAAGGACTCACCTATAGAAGAAGAAAAGCTAAAGATTAATGAACAAGGTGAAGTTCAAGAGGTTGAAGTGGAGCCAATACAATCACTTTCGAAGGATTGGAGATTTACTTCAAATCAACCCAGATCTCATCATAGGTGATGTATCCAAGGAGGTAACTACTCGATCCAAACTCCATGATTTATATATGCATCTTGCTTTTATTTCACACATTGAGCCCAAAATTATCCTTAAAGTCGAGACCGATTCAAATTGGTTGCTTGCAATGTAAGAAGAGCTCAATCAATTTGAGCGACTAAGTTTGACATCTTATTCCTAGACCCACGATAGACCAACTATTGATACTAAATGATTTTTAAGAATAAATTGGATGAGTCAGGTAATGTTATTAGAAATAAAGCTAAGTTACTGCCCTAAGGTTACACTCAAATCGAAGGTATCGATTTTGAGAAAATCTTTGCACCCGTAGCACGCTTAAAGTTATACGGATGACACTTGCCTTTGCTTCTTTTAAAGATTTCAAATTTTTTCAATGGGATGTCAAAGTGCTTTTTTAAATGATTTTATAGAAGAGGAAGTATATGTTGAAACAACCCCCCGGGTTTGTTGATCCTACACATCTGGATTTTGTTACAACCTTGATAAAGCTATAAGGTTTTAAAACAAGCTCCAAGAGCTTGGTATGAAAGACTTTCAACTTTTCTAATTTTAAATGATTTTGTTAAAGATAAAGTTGATACCACTTGTTTACAAAGCATGTAGATAGTGATATCCTAATTATTCAAATTATATTGATGATATTATTTTTGGATCCACTAATGAAAAGCTTTGTAAAGAATTGAATCATACATGAAGAACGAGTTTGAGATGTCTATGATCGGAGAGCTAAATACTTTCTTGAACTCAAATCAAGCAAAAGAGTGATAGAATTTTCATCAATCAGGCCAAGTACACAAGAGAACTCATCAAGATATTTGGACTGAAGATGCAAAACTAAGCAAGACTCCTCTGGCCACAACTGAAAAGTCACCTAGAGGCGGGGTGAATAGGTGATATAGCTAATCTATATACTCAATGCGGAATTTAAAAACTTAATGCAATACACTCAAGTCAATCAACAAGTGATGCACACACAACCAAGCCAAGCAATAATGAATGCACAATATGAATATTTGCAAGGCACAAAGTAAAGAGAGAGATAGAGAGAGAGTCAATGGATCAAGCGCAAACAACAAGATATGTTACGAGGTTCGAGCACCCAGCTCTACATCCCCGCCTTCGACACACGAAGGATTTCTAATCCACTAGCTAGTCCACAAAGAACTCTCTCAAGGAGTACCCAACTCCTCTCTTTACAACCACAACCTCCTCCTTGAGGCAAGCTCCAACAAAACAATCACCTCACAACTTGAGGGATTAGCACAAAGCAAACAAGGATCACCTCACAACTTGAGGGATACAACCCAAGGCACAAAGCCAAGCAAAGATTGGGTTTTTAACTTGGTGGTCTAACAAACAACCACAAACAATCTCTTTCTCCCACACAAAGATCCTATAGAAGAGATAGTAGATTTAGCTCAAGTGTGGAGAAAACCAATGGAATGGAAATCAAAATCACAAAGAAAAATCCTTAGGAAAAACTGAAACCAAGATATAGAAGTTGAATCAAAATTCTTTTCCCAAAAACCCTTTTCTTTGGTTTTCCAAACCCTAGCAAAAACTCCAAATAGATTGTTCAATATGAGTTCAAAAACTTCTTTTGATTTCTGTGAAAACACCATAGAGTAGGGAAAAATTCGCACAAAAATTCTTAGAGAAAAACTCTCTCCAATGGGGTATTTATAGGCAAATCTGGAAACTAGCCGTTGGCAACAGATTTTGCCAAAAATACACTACAGTCGACCGGACCGGTCGACCGTCTAACGGTCAAATTCTGCCCGTTGGCAGCTACTGGTCGACCGTCCCGGTCGACCCAAACAAACAGAGAGCTCTGCTCTCAGACCCGGTCGACCCTGACGGTCGACCATCCAAACGTGCACAGATCTGTGCACGTCGGTCGACCGACCCGGGCGACCGACTTCATCCCAAGTCGACTTGTCAGAAGACTAGTCGACTGGTTGAAGCCTGGAACAGAAAACTGGGTCAGAAAAACAGTTTAAAAATATTTTGAAAAATCTTTTAACACTCCTAAAAATCACCAAAAAATAGTTTTATCATTTTGCATTGATATATAAACATGTGGTAAAAAGTTTAGCTCAAATATCAATCAATATGAAACTATTTTGTGTCTTATCATTTTAACCAAAACCAAAAACTGTATTTTCTAAAGCTTGAATTTTGAATAGAAAATACGTTTTGTCCAAAACTCTTCCAAATACAAAAACATGATATTTAAACACTTTAAAGCATAATGCATATGGATAGAAATCCAATATACATGAAACATATATATATCATAGTTTTTGACTTTAATTTCAAAAATAAGTTTTATTAAAACACAAAACCTAAAAACACATGAAATAGGTATATCAAAGTAAGTTTGTCTAAGAGTTGAAGCATGCATGTATATAGAACAAATCTAATATACATTAAACCATGTAAACTTGTTTTGATATAATATCTATCATGCAAACCAAGATCGGTTAAACCAAAAACCGAAAATCAAAACATGAAACGTGTGTGTTGTGAACTTGAGCATATCATACTATTCTAATCTTTACAATTTGGATCTAAACACAAAACTAAACTATGGTACCGATGTCTTCTTGTAGAGCGCAATCTCCAAGCCGACTCGATCCAAAACTCTTTGATCCACCGAGCAAGTGCTATATATGATCTTTGACGCTCGGGCTCTTGAATCAACATGTGAAAGATGTGTGGAAGCTTTCACCAACTAATAAACTTGATTAATGATCTGAAACTAAATAACACAAGATTATTAGTACACATAACTACATGAGTTAATCATCATCAAAACTAGAGTGGAAGGCCTTTGGGCCAACAACAACTACAAAGCTTGACAAGAGTGAATAAGGTATAAATGTAGACATTAAATTTTATAGAAGCATGACTAGTAGTTTACTTTATAGACAGCTAGTAGGCCGGATATTATGTTTAGTGTGTGTCTATGTGCTACATTTCAATCTTGTCTTAAGAGTCTCTTAATTATGGTAAAACGTATTATTAGATATCTTAAGGGCACTATTGGAATGAGCTTGTGGTATCCAAAAACTGGACAATTTCCTATGACGAGTTATTTAAATGCCGACTATACCGGTTGTTAGAGTGGATAGAAAGAACACTAGTGATACTTGTCAATTTCTAAGAAATTACCTTGTTTTGTGGTCTTTCAAGAAAAAAATTCCTTAGCCTTCTCAACCACCAAGGCGAAGTATGTGCGGCCGGGGCTTGTTGTGCACAAGTCCTTTGGATGAAACATACTCTCTTAACTATGATTTATATTATGACCATATTAAAATATTGTGGATAATATTAGCACTATTCATATGACCAAAAATGTAAATCAACATAGCAAGACCAAGCACATAGATATTCGATATCACTTTCTTAGAGATCACTATGAGTAAGGCGATATTGAAATTGATTATGTTTTCACCGATTTTCAACTTGCGGACATTTTTACTACACCACTAGATTATAATAGATTTTCATTCATTTGTGGTGAGTTAAATGTTTGTATTATGGATTTAAATTTTGAAATTATTTCAAGTATTTTTTAAATCCTTTATACATGTATTTTTCAAATTAACATCTCTTTTATGTTGATATCTTTTCTCTTTTTTTTGATGCATGACAAAAAAGAGAGAGATATTTGAGTTATTAAGTTTCTTGTTTTGGTATTTTATGAATTCCATGTATGTCCATTTCATGTATATCCATTTTCATGCTTATATGTAATGCCATGATTCATTGTTTTTATTTATTGCATATTGTTTTGGAGGAAGGAGGATTGGAAGGATGGTAGGCTATATATGCATATTATTCTAAATTGGTATCATCTTTATATATGCATATATGTGTGACTTACTTATATTATCAAATTCACTTAAAGTCATAATATTTTCTTGTACTTGATAGGTAGCATAATTTGAGGGGGAGCTTTTCCAAGCTCTCTTCTATTTTTTATTTAAATGACTTATATGTTTTGTCATCATCAAAAGGGGGAGATGTTGGTCAAGGTTACAATCAACCGGTTTTATGATTTTGATGATAACAAAATATATGTGATTATTTAGTACTAATCAATTCAAGTATTTAAGTATATTTTAGGGTTCTAAGGATTTAAGGAGTTTTCTTCCTCGAAAGGAAAGTGTTGAAGACTCAAGAAGATTCAAATATGGGATTAATGCTCAAATCACTCAACGTCGCTAATGGAGAAGCCAGGTTGAAGATCTTATAGTCACCTAGAGCCTTGTAAGATATTAGTTTGTTAAAGTGTAGAATACAGTTATAATGCTCAAACAAGCACACAAAATACACGATTTTGAAAAATACAAGTTTTGATAATATTGGTATTTTGCATGTTTGGTTTTGATACATGTCTCATAATTTTTTCAAAAATTATAACAAGTTTAGAGCATGTATTTCATCACTTATACATTGCTATATTACCTATAACTAATACAAAATATTTAGAAAATATTTGAAACTCAAAAGTTTTCATAAAAACTGTTTCAGGCTAAGTCGGTCGACTGGTGCCAACTTCTGGCCAAAACGGTCGACCGGCCTTTGGCTAAGGGGAGTGCACGTTTGTGCACGTTATCAGCCGATTGACCGGTCGACTGCTAACCCTTGCGGTCGACCGATCGGTCGACCGACTGAGAGACCCAACTCTCGGTTAGGGTCGGTCGACCGACCTAGTCAACTGACCTTTTATTTTCCCCTTTGATCTAAAGGGCTATCGACCGGGCCGGTCAACCAGAGCTAACGGCTCTTTTCTAGATGAGCTGTCGGTCGACCGACTTTTCTGAATGAGCTGTCGGTCAAACGGGCGGTCGATCGACAGCCTACCAGTTGGCTATAACGGCTAGTTTTTTGGATCTGCTTTGTTTTTAGTGAATTCCAATGGGCATTTTTGATTTCCAAGTGTCTAAACACACCCCAAATGACCTAGTGTGATACAAATAATATTTATTCATTGCCTATATATATGGGTAATTGGTTTGGTTTAGAGAAAAGAAGTTTACAAGTTTTCAAGTTTATTTCAAAAGAGAAAAGTTTTCTAGTTTTCAATCTTCAAGTTATTTCTTTCCAAAGCTATTTTAAGTTGGTTTTTAAAGCTCTTCAATTCTTTCTAACTGAATTTCATCTCTCACTTACTTCTTGAGTTACACTTCATATTCTACTCTATAGGAAGTTGTAAGAGAGAGTGTTTATGATCTTGTTGGATCACCAGGAGCTTTGTAACCTCAATTAGCTTTGTGCTACTTTTGTGTAGAGGGTTGAGTTGGTGGAGTTATGTACTCCGGTCTGTGTAGACCAAATTGTAATTCCTTTGTGTAAGGCCCCTTTGTGGAAGATCCCTTAGAGGATAGTGAAATCTTTCATAGTGGTGAAGGTTAGGACATAAAGCGGTGGCTCGAACCTCGGAATAAATCCTTTATATTTGCGTTTGCTTGTGTCTTACTCTCTATAACTTTTTACTTTTCATACTTTTGTAGTTGTTTATCTAGCTTAACATCATTGCTTGCATATCATCCATCACTTTCACTATCGGTCAATACTCATCTCAACAAGGAGGCAATTAAGTACCTCAACTCATTATTTAGAGGAATAAAAGAGGGGAAGTTCTAGAGTCCTTCACGGGGAATTCGACTTCAATTCTTGTTTTGAGTGACCATTTGCATAATTCATCATAAGTAGTTTTAAAATTGAATTTGATTAGTAAAACACCTATTCACGCTCCTCTAGGTGTATGTCACTAACTATATAAGTTTTGAAACTCTACAGCAATGTAATGTCGGTCGGACCACCCGAAAATGGCGCGGTCAATTCTTCCAACTCTTCATCTCCTTCACCCTTCTCTATTTGGAGATTGTCCTCTGTTTCAGGACTGATGTAGAGGAGGATTCACCTCATTGCGTCTCTCCAAGGCTGTAGGACGGACTCTAGAAAGGCCTATTGTAACGCCCCGATCCCGCGTGTTTGGAGACATTACTGCGACATATATACGCATATCGAAGATATCCTCACATATATACTATTGGCCCAAAGGCCCATCACTCTAGTTTTGATAATGATTAACTCATGTAGTTATAGTACTAATGATCTTGTTTTTATTTAGTCTCAAATTTATGATCAAGATCTTAGTAGGTGCTTAGCTTCTACAAAGGATTTAAAGTCAAGCTTTGGAGCTAACACGGTTTGATTCAAGAGCCTATGCATCAAGACCACATCAAGTATTCAAGAGGAGTCTAGCTCGTTGGATCAAGTTGGACTAAGTCAAGAAGGAGAAGAAGACTTCAAGTGAAGACTTCAAGAGAAGACTTGAGTCTAGGTTTGTTTTATTAAGATTTTGTTTTAGATAAAATGCAAAAGATAGAATAGTTGGTGGATTGCTCAAGTATATCATATACACTCACACACAAGATTTAGATGTGTTTTCATAAAAGAGTTTTTATTTTGGAAAAATACAAAAGAGTTTTCATTTGAAAAATACCGTTTGGTTTTTGGAAGTTTCATATATACATATGTTTTAACCAAAACATTTTAGTGTTTATTATCAAAAAGATAGATATTTCATCATGTATGTGTAGTGGATCATATCCATACACACTAAGTTTTAAAAGTGTTTAAAATATCTTGTTTTTGTATTTGGAGAAGTTTTGAAAAAAATCTATTTTAGAAAAATACAGATTTTGTTTTATGTCAAAATTTCTAAGTTACAAAAATATTTCAAAATGTTTGTAACATGTCTTGATTTTTCTTAAATATGTTTGTATATCAAAATATTATACTGAAACTATTTTTGTAGATTTTTAGAGATTTTATGGGATTTTATTTAAGTCAAAAAGCCAAGTTTTAAATCCCTAAAATGTTCTGTTCTGGCTTCTGCCGGTCGACCTGGCCATCGACCGAGCCAGGAGTCAGTCGACCGAGTTGGTCGACCGACGTGCACAGACGTGCACGCCAGTTTGGCTGGAGGGCCAGTCTACCGACCCGGTCGACCGCAGAGAGCTTCTGCTCTCTGGAAAGCCCCGGTCGACCGGGTCGGTCGACCGGTAGAGAGTTCTGCTCTCTGTTCCAGGCCACGGTCGACTGGGCCGGTCAACCGAGGCTCCAACGATCGAATTTCTGATCGTTGGCGGTCGACCGGGCCAGTCGACCGACAGCCGTCCAGGCTGTTGTTTTGCCCCAACGGCTAGTTTTTCTAGCCTATAAAAGGGAGGCACCCATGGACTGTTTTGAATAAGATTTTTAGTGGATTTTGAAGCTAGTTTTTCCTACTCTTTTAAGAGATTTTCTCCACCTGTTTAAGAGCCAAATATTTTCATTCAAAAGGAGAGTTTATCAAGAGATTTCAAAAGTGTTTTTCTTGAGTTTTTCACTACAACTTCAATCCTTATTTTCTCACAAATACTTAAGCTATCCATTGCTATATCTACTTATATGAGAGTTGTTGTGAGATTATTTTTAGGTGATCAAAGTGTTGTGATCACCAAAGAGTTCATTTGCTTTGAGAAGGCGGACTTGTGTGTTCGTGGTGTTTCGAGTTCTAGTGAGAGCTCATTGTAGAGGTGCGGCCTCAGCGAGCTAGTGGGCTTGCGGTGTGTTTGTTCTTGCGGGAACAAGAGAGGGACTAGAGAGTCCAAGAGTTCTAGTGGGAACTCCTTATAGGTGTTGCGGCACCGAGTGATCCGATGGGATCGGTTTATACTGGAAATCCTTCATAGTATTGAAGGCGGGGACGTAGAGTAAGTGTGCTTGAACCTCGAAACAAATATCCCGTGTTTGCGATTGCTCTCTCTATCTCTTACTTGTTTATATCTTGCATGTTCATATTGTCTTCATCTTTATATGCTTGATATACATTGTGCTTAAATTGTTATATGCTTGGGGATTATTTGCTAACACTTGTATTCAACAAAGAGAGCCAAAGCGGCACCTCAACTCTTATCTAGAGGAATCTTGAGGAGTTAGTCCAGAGCCCTTCATGGGGAATCCGGCTACACTCTTGTGTTATACTTGATGTTTAGTTTAAGAAGCTTTAGTTTGCATTAATAGTTTTAATTCCGTATTAATTGACCATTAGATTAACTAGTCACCTATTCACCCCCCTCTAGGTGATTACAATTGGTATCAGAGCCACGTGCTCTTGATTTGGGTCTAACAACCTTGAGTTAAAGATCCTCATTTATAGCTAATCACAATATTTGTACACACGCTACGGATTTCAAGTCACCTCCCACCTTTGACATTCTTAACATCCAAACTTAGAAGGTTAAGATGTCTTTGTACCTCAAAGCCCTAGGCATTCATGTTTATTTTGCCACTACTAAAGAGTCTTATTGTTTAAATGACAAAAATCTAGACGCTAATACAAAAGCCATTCATGCTTTAAAGTCAACTCTAAATGATGAATATTTATCTAGAGTTGCTAATCTTGATTCGGCTTTTGTAGTTTGGAACACAATACTTTCCCTTGGCGTAAAAGAACAATATTATATGGGAGCGACTCGGATGTTGGAAGTGAAGCTTTCAACGTATGCTACATGGTCCAAGGGGATACCCCCTTGAGGTAAATACCGAATCCGAGGTAGAAGAAGATATTGATATGTCTTATGATGAGCTTGAATCATTTTGTCAACAACTTCTTGAAAAATATGAATTGCTTAAAAAGAAAAATAATAAAATGAAAAATAAATTTGATTGCATGTTAAAAGAAAAAGATTCTTTTCAAACTAAATTTGAAAATGTTTCAAAAGAAAATGAGTCTTTGAAAAATGAGAATATTTCCTTGCTTTCTAAATTGAATGATCTTTGTGAAGGAAATACTTCATTGAAAAATAAAATTATTTTGGTGGAAAAACAAAAAGAAATTGCTTTGCAAAAACACTTCTTTAAAAAGAAAAATTGTTAAAAAAGAAAAAGTTAATGTTTCTAAAAAGAAAAAGTTTATTGATCATGCTTTCATGCCACAACTATTGATAAAAATGAAGTTAAATTTTTGAAAAATAAAATAGATTATTTGAGCTCAACTTTGAGCAATTATGCTTTCAACCATTCCAGATTGGAGTCCTTGTTTTCAAAGAAACAAGCTCAACATGTTCATGCACATCACTCACAATATGCATATGCACACTTTGCACGCCATGATCACACTCATACACATGTGCATAGTAGAGTGTACAAGTGTACACATTGCGGCCGTAAAGGCCATTAGTAAGATTTTGTTATGATAGAGTAAATCCTTTAAATTTTGCTAACAAGAAAAATGTTTTGGTTCCTTACAATGCTAACCCTCATGGACCCAAAGAAAATGGGTACCAAAATCCCCACCTTTTGTAATTGATGTAGGTGCGGGCTCTCACACTTCGTGAGAGAGTTGGTGCCTTGGTGGTGGATGCACATGGACTTGATGAACATACATTTGATGCACCGCTATCAAGGAGGTTTGGTGGGACGACCACCATGTTTTGGAGACTTAGAGTATAGTTCTTTGGTTTGGTAACTATCTCTAAACTCCCATTTTATTTACATGCATTTATATTTGATGATTTTTAGCATGTTTTATTGTTATAATAAAATAACCATGTTTTGTGCTTCATGTGGTAAATACTTGTTTAAATATAGTCTTTATTAAAACTTGGATATATACGTGTACAAGTAGTGAGCAACATTTGATTTATATATGTTTGTGCTTCATTGCTTATTTATACTCACTATATGCACATGTATAACCTAGTTTTGATGATTTCCTCATTTACACTTATTTTGCCTATTTTCATGTTTTACTTCATGTATTTGTAATCTTTTGTTCAAAACTATAAATATACATGTATGCCTCTTGAGTCATTTGCCTTCATGCAATTTATATTATGGACTCTTTTTGTGTTTGGATATGTATGCATATTATTAGTTTTGGATAAAAACATAGATATACCTAGAAGTTGTTTTTAGATGAAAAATGAATTTTTATGATTTTCATCTTTTTATGAAAAATAAATTTTCATGATTTTTATGACTTGTGATAAAATGATATTTGTTTTGAGCTTCATTGATTATCTTCATGGAAAATGCTAATTACATGATTCTTGTACACTCATACTTTATTTGTTTATTCATGACTTTGTTTCATGATTATTTTGAGCCTTATAGATTTCGAGTGTTAACCTTTATGTATTTAGTATGTTTCATGATAGACATATGATTTTGTTTCATGTTTTGAAGGATCTTTAACTAGTTTTTTCAAAAATTACATTTAACTAGTTATCTATTCTCCATTTGGTAGTGCTTTTCAAAATAAAATATTTTCAAACTCTAATTTTTGAAAACCCCTACCAACCCCTATAAGGGCGGATGGGCGACCATGCCTCGTATGCTTCATTGAAAATATTTTATCTTGTGCATGAAAAGGGTGGTTTCATATGAGTTATACACTAATTTCACATCATAGTTTCAATTGGTATCACAATTAACATATTTTGTATACTCGTATTTTGTTTTCTATATATGTATGCTTTAAATTTCAAATAATATCAATTTCCATTGATATTTCCTTTCATACATGTATATGATTTGTTTGTGCTTGATTTACAAGATATTTACATGTTTAAAGCTCAAAGTATGTTATGCTAAGCTTAATTCAAATCTTGATTTTCAATTGATTTCTCAATTGGTATTTTTAACAAGCTTATGCATTATTTTCAATTGGTATTTTTATTGATATCATAACGTACTATAAACTTCAATTGGTATCTATTTATTTCAATGGTATCCATATTTTTTATTGGTATCAAAATCTTGTGATATCTCAATTTGATTTATTGAAAAATTCAAAATATGTATTGTTTAGTTACAATGGATTCTTAAAAAAATGTTTAAATATGTTTTATTTACAGTTGATATCATAAAAGTTTGTTTAGTTACAAAGGTATCTCAAAATGTGTTTTATTACCTTGAGTAAATTTCAAAATTGTTTTTAAGTATTATTAAAATTTGAATTAAAAATGTTTTGATATGTATTGCCTATATGCAAGGGGAGTATAGATTCATGTTGAGTGTATCTTATATTGAGGAGCTTGACAACTCTTCTTTATGCGATACACGTGTATAGGGGGAGCTTCACATCTTTTCTTATGCATTGCATATTATGTGTTATGTGAATTAGGGCTTGTCATCCTTTCTTCATGTAATGCATGTATGTAGGGAGCTAACTTCACGTCTTCCTCTTCATGAATGTATATCGCATATATCTCTTTATTGGTTGATTTGCTTTCACCCCTTTGTTGATTTTTGTTTTTGAAAAAAAGGAGAACATTGATTTGTGTTATTTTAACCCCTTTGTGGATAATTGACAAAAAGGGGAGAAAGATTTTGAGTTTATATATGCATATTTGAGTTTTTGCATATATTGAGTTTATGCATCTTGTGTTTTAGAAAATGGAAAGAATGTTTTTAAAAGTTTAAACAAAAAAGGGGAGAAAAGTTTTTGGAAAAAGGATTTGATTTATGTTTTGTCTCTCACCTTGTTGATGCATATATATTTGTTTAGTTTCATGTACTTCACTGTCACATCTTATTGCTTATTTGTTATGCATGAGTTAAGGGGGAGCTTCTTTGAAGTTTAACTTTAATCCATGCATATATAACTCCATGAGTTTTGTCATCATCAAAAAGGGGGAGATTGTTGGCCCAAAGGACCATCACTCTAGTTTTGATGATGATTAACTCATGTAGTTATAGTACTAATGATCTTGTGTTTATTTAGTCTCAGATTTATGATCAAGATCTTAGTAGTGTTTAGCTTCAACAAAGGATTTAAAGTCAAGTTTTGGAGCTAACACGGTTTGACTCAAGAGCTTATGCATTAAGACCACATCAAGTACTCAAGAGGAGTCTAGCTCGTTAGATCAAGTTTGGACCAAGTCAAGAAGGAGAAGAATACTTCAAGTGAAGACTTCAAGAGAAGACTTGAGTCTAGGTTTGTTTTATTAAGATTTTGTTTTTAAATAAAATGTAAAGGATAGAATAGTTGGTGGATTGCTCAAGTATATCATATACACTCACACACAAGATTTAGATGTGTTTTCATAAAAAGTTTTTATTTTGGAGAAATACAAAAGAGTTCTCATTTGGAAAAATACCGTTTTGGTTTTTGAAAGTTTCATATATACATATGTTTTAACCAAAACATTTTAGTGTTTATTGTCAAAAATATAGATAGTTTATCATGTATGTGTAGTGGATCATATCCATACAAACTAAGCTTTAAAAGTGTTTAAAATATCTTATTTTTGTATTTGGAGAAGTTTTGGAAAAATCTATTTTGGAAAATACAGATTTTGTTTTATGCCAAAATTTCTAAGTTACAAAAATAGTTCAAAATGTTTGTAACATGTCTTGATTTTACTCAAACATGTTTGTATATCAAATTATTATACTGAAACTATTTTTGTAGATTTTTAGAGATTTTATGGGATTTTATTTAAGTCAAAAAACCAAGTTTTAAATTCCTAAAATGTTCTGTTCTGGCTTCTGCCGGTCGACCGAGCCGGTCGACCGAGCCATGAGTCGGTCGACCGAGTCAGTCGACTGACGTGCACAAACGTGCACGCCAGTTTGGCTGGAGGGCCGGTCAACCGACCCGATCGACCGCCAGAGAACTTCTGCTCTCTAGAAAGCCCCGGTCGACCGGGTCAGTCGACCGGCAGAGAGTTCTGCTCTCTGTTCCAGGCCACGGTCGACCGGGCCGGTCGACTGAGGATCCAACGGTCGAATTTCTGATCATTGGCGGTCGACTGGGCCGGTCAACCGACAGCCGTCCAGGCTGTTGTTTTGCCCCAACGGCTAGTTTTTCTAGCCTATAAAAGAGAGGACCTATGGACTATTTTGAATAAGATTTTTAGTGGATTTTGGAGCTAGTTTTCCTACTCTTTTAAGAGTTTTCTCCACTTGTTTAAGAGCCAAATATTTTCATTCAAAAGGAGAGTTTATCGAGAGATTTCAAAAGTATTTTTCTTGAGTTTTTCACCACAACTTCAATCCTTGTTTTTCTCACAAACACTTGAGCTATCCATTGCTATATCTACCTATAGGAGAGTTGTTGTGAGATTGTTTTTAGGTGATCAAAGTGTTGTGGTCACCAAAGACTCCATTTGCTTTGAGAAGGCGGACTTGTGTGTTCACGGTGTTTCGAGTTCTAGTGAGAGCTCATTGTAGAGGTGCGGCCTCGGTGAGCTAGTAGGATTGCGGTGTGTTTGTTCTTGCGGGAACAAGAGAGGGATTAGAGAGTCCAAGAGTTCTAGTGGGAACTCCTTGTAGGTGTTGCGGCACCGAGTGATCCGGTGGGATCAGTTTATAGTGAAAATCCTTCATAGTGTTGAAGGCGGGGACGTAGAGCAAGTATGCTCGAACCTCGAAACAAATATCCCGTGTTTGCGATTTCTCTCTCTATCTCTTACTTGTTTATATCTTGCATGTTCATATTGTCTTTATCTTTTATGCTTGATATACATTGTGCTTAATTGTTATATACTTGGGGATTGTTTGCTAACACTTGTATTCAACCAAGAGAGCCAAAGCGGCACCTCAACTCTTATCTAGAGGAATCTTGAGGAGTTATTCCAGAGCCCTTCACGAGGAATCCGGCTATACTCTTGTGTTATACTTGGTGTTTAGTTTAAGAAGCTTTAGTTTGCATTAATAGTTTTAATTCCACATTAATTGATCATTAGATTAGCTAGTCACCTATCATCCCCCCCTCTAGGTGATTACATATACGCTAAGCATCAGTACATGTAAGAATCAGAGTATGAAAGTACGTGTTGTATTATACATTCCAACATATGAGTACAATTATAAAGTTATCACAAGATATGATACAATATTATAAGAATATTACATTAGGCACAAATGCGAGAATACAAAGAGATATATAAGTATGAATAGTACAAAAATAGCTCAGGAGTTACAAAAGAAAACTCGAGAGACGAGCAGGGAAGCCTAAAAGGATAGGGCCTCGGACTAGTCTACCGCTGATCCACGATGCTACCTCTGCACAACTCTAATCAACAGGAAGTCCACCTAGTTTCAAGCTCTGAGATCTAAACATGCAGTTCCAAGGGAGTCAAAAACTCCCCAATGAGTGGCAAGATGAGTGTTAAGTAGTGGCAGGGACAAGCACCCGTGTATCATAAATCCAAGTGAAAAAGCATACATTGAAACCGAGTCGTGAGCACAGGCACAAAGGAACAGGCAATGAGGCATCAAGTAAAGTAAATGTGGCAAAACCAATTATATAAGCCTAAATTACTAATCCATGAGATTAGTACATCGAAGGAATAATTCTAATAAGACATTCACATATATATCTTATATCTCACATCACTGTATCCTAGTTTCATATAACCCAAATTGTCTCTTAAACTAAGAAAACATCATAAAAATGATAGAAAATCGATAAAATTGAAAAGACTGAATAAAACCGAATACAGGCAAAACCAACTGTACAAGCTTAGTGTACGCTTCATGAGACTAGTACATCGAAGGAATAATCCAAATAAGGAAACCCTCATCTCTATACATTATGCCTCAACTCACCATATTCTGAGGTATATAACTCGAATTGTAAAATAGCACAATGAATTATTGATTAGCATCATATTATTATTACTCATTCTACCCATATATCTAGGTATGTGCCGTAACATCCCAACACACATACATCCATATATAAGTAAGCTGAGATTATTATTGAAAAGTAATGATGAAACCAACGGTTTATGTTTACGGTGGGTCTCGTGCATACCAAGGACAATGACCCAGGATGTTCTGTTGCTGGTGTATGGAACCTGCCGCAAGGTGTTCAGTAGGTGGGTCTTATTTATATGCCTATTAGAAAACTAAAAGGAGGTGGGGATCCAGAGCTTCCCTCGGAATACCTGGAGGCCCTCGATCGAACCGAAAGTTTTAGTTGCACAACATAACTAATATCATTATAAATATATTCACCACTTGAAGTTTGATTGCTAGAAATTAGAGAATTACCATGGAGCTTAGGGCTAACGGGTCGTGTCCAGGAAGAGAGATGCGATGAAGCTTTTTGGTTTTGGGAAAAACAAGTTTAGTGTTTATGTTTTTTAGATGAAAAAGAAGATGGAGTGTGAAGAAATGATTTAAAGAAAAATTGAAAATTAATATAGGTTTTGAAAAAAGTAATTTTTTTAAGAAACTTGAAGATGTGTATTTGTTTGCATTTAATAAAGAGAGATCTGAACTCACTATTCTATTATTCAACCATATGTTATTCTCTTGAAAATTAAAATGTCTCAATGAAATCATAGGCAAAGTTTTAGTCTTGTAAAAAGAGATCAAGTAAAACACATAAGATAGTTTCTAGAAATCGAATTTCAGTTTTGAAATCTTTCTTTGAGTTGAATGTTAAACCATCAAAGTTATAAAGCAAGTATGAAATAAAAACAAGTTTTTTTTAAGATCAACTTCAAGAGTTAGTTCAAAGTCCAATCCTATCCTCATGTGCCTTCAAGAACACTCGCCAATATGCTAAGCTTAATCTAGGCATCATATGATTCATTGAGTTCTTTTTTATAGAAATCAATCAAGAAGAAACCTTATAAAAGAATGAGAATAGTGAGCCTAGAAAACAGATTTAGCTACTCATAACGAAGAAAGAATAAACAATAGAATGAATTAAAAATATAGACATCCCAGTAAGATTGAGTAGAGTCAAGCAAGATGAATCTCTTTTGATTGTCACTTCAACGGGTCAATTATACACTCTTTTCCTCTCTCTCACTTGTCGTTAGACTGAAATAAAAATGAGATACAACCTCTCATAACTATCTAGAAATGATTATAAACCCTAAAAATAAAGTAAGAAATTAATCCTAGTCTTCCCCCTCTGCCTCTGATGTGTAGGGTATTTATAGAGAAGAAATGGATAGGGGAAATGAGTGGAGAGATAGAGGGAGCTGGCTATCTCTAAATTTGAATCCTCCCTTTATCTTCAAACTTGATTTGATGTGAAAATTCAATTCTGATCTGCAGCTTGTTGTTGTATTGATTGCTGAATGTAACTTATCAAATGATAGAATTAGAAACAGTGATCAACGTAAGAATTGTAACCCTTTAAGTCTTCTTTCTGGATCATCTTGAATCATCAGATTTGACTTCCGGCAGTGAAAGTTATGATGAAAATACTAAATTGTATCCAGTCTAAACCTGAGTCTAAATTGCTTCATCTCATCCGCTGATCTTCTCTCTATCCATTTATCCTTTTGGATTTTCAATTTCAGCTTTAGATTTGACGATCTATCTCTTGATTTGATGATCTGTCTCTTTATCCTCAGTGAAACCGATAGGGTTTTATTCTAGTCCATTTTTTCTTTAAAATTCAATGATATTATCTCATCTGATATACCCGGTCTTCAGATAAGATGGCCTTTAAAACCTCTGGATTAGATCGATCCCCTTTCTTTTGAATTTCTAAATTTAATTTGGATAAACCTGTCAATCTCTCCCTTTCTTCCTTAATTTGGATAAATCTGTTAAATCTGTGTTTGAGTTCTCTGTTGGAAACTTCCACTTGGCCACTTGCTTGTGGGTGGTATGGTGTGGCCACACAGTACTTTACTCCATATTTAAGCAAGAGGGTCTTGAATTGGTGATTGCAAAAATGCTTCCCACCATCACTAATAATCGCCCTTGGTGCTCCAAACTGTGTAAAGATGTTTTTCTTTAAGAATTTTATCATCGCGCGTGCATCGTTGGAGGGTAAAGTAACAACTTCTACCTATTTCAAAAAATAATCAACTGCTATCAGAATATACTGATTGGAGAATGAAGATGGAAAAGGGGCCCATGAAATCTATACCCACACATCAAATTACTCAACTTCAAGGATGTTGTTGAGAGGCATCTCGTTACGTCTAGAAATATTTTCCATCATTTGACATACATTACATACCTTAACATAAGCATAAGCATCTTTAAATAGCGTAGGCCAATAAAATCCTGATTGTAATACCTTTGCTGTTATCTTGATTGCACCAAAATGACCTCCAACTTCTCTAGCATGGCAATGGTGCAAAATGCTTTCCATCTTGTTTTGGGCACACATCTTTGAACAATTTAATCCGCGCAGTGTTTGTAAAGATTGGATCATCCCACTGGTAATATTTGACATCTGTTAGAAATTTTTTCTTGCCTTAGAACGAAAGTTGGAGGAAAAATACCACATGCTAAGAAATTTGCGAAAGGAGCATACCAAGGAGGTGAATTGGCAGTGATATTCAATAAATATTCATCACGAAAAGCATCGTCAATGGGAATCTCATTGGAGTCCTCTTCTTCTTTCTTAATGCGGGAAAGATGGTCTGCCACAAGATTCTCCACCCCTTCTTATCTCGAATTTTCAAATCAAACTCTTGGAGAATAAGACCCATCTTATCAACCTTGATTTGACCTCTTTCTTTGCAAGCAAATACTTGAGGGCAGAATGATCTGTAAACACAACAACTTTGGAGCCAATCAGATAAGAATGAAATTTATCAAAAGCAAATACCATTGCAAGTAATTCTTTCTCCGTTGTTGTGTAATTCTATTGTGCCTCATTTAACGTCCTGCTCGCGTAGTACACTACTTGAAAGACCTTGTTCCGTCTCTGTCCCAGTATAGCTCCTAGTGCGTATTCACAAGCATCACACATTACTTCGAAAGATAGACTCCAATCTGGTGCCACTATGATTGGTGCGGTGATCAACTTCTCCTTCAATAACTCGAACGCCTGCAAACAATCATTGAAAAAGTTAAATGCTACACCTTTCATTAATAAATTACATAGAGGTTTTGTAATTTTAGAGAACTCCCTGATAAATCATCGATAAAATCTTGCATGCCCTAGGAAGCTTCTCACTCCTCTCACATTTGTTGGAGATGGTAGCTTTTCAATGGTTTCAATTTTTGCACGGTCCACCTCAATTCCTTTTTCTAATATACGATGTCCAAGCACAATTCCTTCCTTCACCAAGAAATGACATTTTTCCCAGTTGAGGATCAAATTTGTATCTTCGCATCTCTGCAAAACTAGATTTAAGTTATGTAGACATGTATAAAAGAAAGGCCAAAAACTGAAAAATCATCCATGAATACTTCTATAATTCGCTCAACCATGTCGTGAAAGATTGCTATTATGCACCTTTGAAATGTAGCAGGTGCATTGCATAGTCCAAAGGCATTCTCTTGTAAGCGAATGTACCATAAGGACATGTGAAAGTTGTCTTTTCTTGATCTTATGGTGTTATGACAATTTGGTTATATCCTGAATACCCATCTAGAAAATAATAATATGCATGGCCCGCAAGTCTCTCAAACATTTGGTCAATGAAAGGCAATGGGAAATGATCCTTACAGGTTGCAGTATTAAGTTTCTTATAGTCCTTACATACTCTCCACCCTGTGATTATCCTAGTTGGTATTAGCTCATTATTATCATGTACACACACATACACACACACACACACACATATACACGTATATATACACACACATATATATGTATATACATATACACATATATATGTATGTATATACATATACACATATATGTGTATGTATATACACACACACATATGTATGTCTTTACACACACACACACAGATACATACATACATACATACATATATATATGTGCGCGCTGCGCGCGCGCGCGCGTGTGTGTAGAGGGGAGAGAGAGAGAGAGAGAGAGAGAGAGAGAGAGAGAGAGAGAGAGAGAGAGACTTGTGTCATTCCAGAAGATTCGAGGTTGAATCCTTACCACTCAATACAACCCTACGGCATCCAAACATAAGATCTATTCTATTGAAGTTGATCTACATTATTTCAAGTAACTAAAAATCAAAAATCATATATTTGGAATACTTTTTGCCCGTCCGTCAAGTAGGCGAAAAATGGACGACCGAAAATAGCATATTGCTTAGATCTACATTTTAGACATGAAAAATTCAATCTGAACATTTTAACGTGATATAAACACTTAAAAACCCTCAGGCATCAATTTTTGTTAGATTTCAAATATTCTACATCGTTAAACTAACCAACTCATTATATCGGCTGTCCATTTGCGCCTACTTGATGCAGGAGCAAAAAGTATTCAAAATACATGATTGTTGATTTTTAGTTACTTGAAATAATGTAGATCAAATTCAACGGAATGGATCTTGCGTTCAGATGTCGTAGGGTTGTATTTGAGTGGAAAGGATTCAACCTCGAATCCTTCCGGAATGACACAAGTCCCTCCCTCCCTCTCCCCTCCCGCTCTCTCTCTCTCTCTCTCTCTCTCTCTATATATATATATATATATATATATATATATATATATATATATATATATATATATATATATATATATATATATATATATATATATATATATATATATATGAGGAAGGTGATGGGGGAAAAGAAGAGGAATATGTGCATACATGCATGATATGTTATATGTGTTGTGTTCGTGAGATATATGTGCATAAATGCAATATGGAACAGCTACATGGTATATCATAAGCTCTTATATGCAAAGCATTGAGATGAATTTGGATTATATATATATATATATATATATATATATATATATATATATATATATATATATATATATATATATATATATATATATATATATATATATATATCCGGTGAACTATGAGATATTATTACAAAAGAATAATAAAGTGAATGGCAACGTAAATTAAACTTTCCCGATTATAAATCATATAACTTGAATATCTATTATGTTCACTTTATTTTTATTGTATCATCAAGCTCATTTTTATCTTATCAATCCATGTTCATACTTATTACCTGATGCACAACTCATTTCTCATATTGTTATATGTATATCACTACTTGGACTCCTTACATGACTTTACTCACTGAGTTTTCGAGCTCACCCTTTAAATTAACAGCATGTTCAAGTAATGATAACGACAAATGCCTGGCTTAAAGCTGCTTCAACATCTCTTTTGAAAACTATATGGAGAATCCAACTCATGAAATTTAGTTATATTATGTCACCCATGATTAGCTTTATGCTTGTACATAAGCACCAAACTTGATATGTATACTATGTAGCATGTGTAAGACTTGCAAGCTAGATGATTTGATCTTTGCATATATATGGAGATATATATGTGGTTGTAGATGTTATATTAAGTTGATGATGGATAAGATTATTATATTAAGATTGAGGATTCTGAAAGGGGTACTTTCGAGCTTATATAATTGTGATTGTTGAGCTGAGACTGTGATAAGTAGACCGGCTATGACCAAAATTGTATATTGTGATGTATGACACTGTAATATTACAGAGGAGATGCTTTTGAAATTTAGAGCAAAACCAGATAATATTATGTGGATCGAGAATTATAAAAGCTGAGAACATTACACATGAGGTTCTCCTTCGATCTGCAAATTCTGTCATCCATGAGAGAGCATTGAGATCTTCGGATCTCTTATGTATTCTGTAATCTTTTTCTTCTGAATAATAAAACTATCTACTATCCGAGGACATAGGACTTGCTCTGATCCACGTTAAATATGCATGTTTGCATTTGTTCTGATTTTGATTTATACCCTAATATCTTCATGCAAGCTTGAATACATATATAGAAAGCTCGATATTCATTTAGAAAGTAGAAAATAAACCAATTAAAATCATTAGGATTGTATTTATATTAAATAATTAAAAGGGAAATTTTAAACTTTGAAGTCACATTGTAAATCTCGAAAACCGAAAGTTATGGTGCTAAATACATAAAAAAAAAAAAACTTAAAGAATCAATTATAATCATTGGTGCTCTTGTGTTGTTCTCAGATAGATTGTTTTGACGATCTGAATTGAAAATACACTACTAATTAGAACACATGAATTGAATGACAACTCCAGGAGACGTGGATTGAATTAGGTAAGGGTAAATTGCAGAAAATCCCCTTGCAGTATTACCATTTCGCAAAAAATCCCTTTGAAATATTGAAAGGGGAATGTTGTTGTCATTGACCCAATGCAATGGAATGGCGAAACAAATTGAGTGCTACATAAGGGGGTGTACTGACTTTTGTTGCGTGAACCATGGTAGATAATTCCTACATCATTTTTGAGTCAGCTTATTTAAGCGTGTGGACTGAGAACTTCTGAGATATCCACCCACCTTCTTTTTCCTTTCTTCTTCCTTTGATTGAAATGAGGATTGGATTATTAAAAAAAAATAATAATCTCAGAGGACTCAGTTTTCCAGCTACACTATTTTTTTTCTTCTTGTGTTTCAAGGAAAAAAAAAAAAGAAAAAAAAAAGTGAGAAGAGAGAAGAACAGAAAGACAAAAGGAAAGATGAGATGAATGGTTCTTGGAGTTAAGCCTGATGGATAAGATAAGCTCCAGTGTCGCTTGTGGACCACATTTGGGAAGTGTGGCAAGCCATTGAAGACTGCATATACAAACAACTTCAAGATAAGGAGCTACAACTAACAAGCAAGCCTGAATTGGTATTTTCGAGCTTTATACCCTTCAAACACTACAGCAACACAAGCATGTATAATCTACCAATCTCCAAGCACTCGGATTTGACCAAGCATTGCACTGTCAAGAGCAACACCGAAACTACTCGTTTACTATTGGCATTTGACAAGATATGCACCACACAATTTCTTGGCAAATTTATCTGATGACAACCTTAGCATCGCTGAATACACAGATTGACAAATAAGCGTATGAAAACTTGAAAGAGTTGCGGATACAAGAGGCATGAGAGCAGCAATTAGACCTTCCGAGTCCATCAGAATGACATTGTTAGCAAAGCTTTGCAACCAACAGACACGAACAATTATATAAAAGCACTGCTCTCACGGAGCAGAATCGATCAAAAGCCGAAGCATGGTATGCGCGATGTAACACCTAATGCAGCTGAATAATTGAGACATAAAGATTGCACATACCCAGGTTTTCAACAGTAGTGTAGTTACTAGCTTATTGCCACTTCTTACTGCTTTAACTATTGCTTACATCACCCTCCTTCGCCGCTTCTTCCTGTAGCTGCTTCTTCTTCCAGTACTCCTCCAGAGGGGGGCCAAAAATAGCTCTCCCAGAAACCACTCCAATTCTGCACACATCATTGGGAATGGCAGTTCATGTCATCATGTAATCAGATTATCAAGTCCTAGAGTTTGGATATCTGTTGGTCAGCAATGAAGAAGAATACCAAACCTGCAAATGGAAGTGCTGCAGAGGTGCTGGCAATAGAACCAAACAAATAAAAATATGCTTCTGTTCTTTGCCTCATGGCACAAAATAATGATGACAATAACATTGGAGCTCATAATATTGAGTTTTGATTTTGTGCACCATTTTGTTCTTGACAAAAACAGGTAAAAAAGTTAAATCGATGGGTTGATTCCCAACAGTTGTTAATGGGGAGCTAGCCCATTTGTCATTGACTCATGATGGTGCAGTCAATCATCGATCAACTTTACATTTGGGACAACTGTGGGTGCAGCAAACGAAAATTCTAGGCTAATTTTCTTAATATCTCCTTAAACTTTCATAGTTTCCCCCAAAAATAAAAAAAAATCCTGAACATTGAAAATCCCAAATAACTATCTTGAACTATCTTTAAAATTCACAGTAAACCCCTTTTGTTTATAACTATAAGAAATCCCAAATGAATGTTTCCCCCTTTCAAGTGCACATGACTATCCCCCATATGGTTGTTTAGCGAAAGGAGTTTATTGAGGATTTTAAGGATGGTTCAAGGTAGTTATTTCGGATTTTCAAATTTAAGGGGTTTTCTGAAAACCATAAAATTTTAAGCGGGTACTAGGAAAATTAGCCAAAATTCTATAATATTTAGGGAGACACTAAACCCATTTTGTTGGAGTCAATCAGTAAAGGCATAAGGCTCCAAAATAACACAGCTCCTACATCAAACTTATCATGATGTACCTCTCTGCATGCATCCACATTTGCAAACATAAACAAGCATGGACATGTACAATTGCATACACATCAACATCATCATTGGCTGTCTTAGGAGTTGAAGTCAAGAAAGCTTCACATAAAGAGATTCAACAACCATTTATTAACTTGAATCAACCTCCATGAGTGTCACGCCCCGCTTCCCAAAATACGCTGAAGCGGAGACGCGACACGAGTCGACGACGCATATACGCAAGGAAAATACCTCACGTATACGTGCTAAGCCTTAAGTAACCCGAAACAAGGTATAAATCTCAACTGTAATAAATCATGATTACTGCAATATCACATATAAGCATCCGCGCATGATATCATATGAATCGAGAACTAGAATAACGACTGAATCTGATATAATAAGAATCAGGAAATAATACGAAAGCTAGAAAGATAAGAGTACCAGAATAGAATAGGGAGAAGCTCCAGCTATTCGCGAAGCGTACAGTCTCATCGAACACCTGCACATAGAAACAAAGCGTCCAATATCTGGACGTGCAAATCTAGGGTCGTCAGAAAGCGACCTGGTGAGTTGTGTGTGTAAAAGGGAGAGCTCGTGCATATCATCAATGTGTACAGAATAATAATCATATAAACTACAGACAGAAGATAACTGCATAACATGAATGAAGATAAAAGTCAACTATCACAACTGTAAATAAGCAACTGATACCTGAAGGTATAACCTAGCACATGTCACTAGTTTGATGTACAATCCTATATCTATCATAGTTTATACATATATATATATAGTCGGGTGATCACGATTAGTCACAATACATTAACAGTTTATTATTATTAATTATGTCAGCGAACACTAATTGTCACATGTAATAGACACATCCCATACTACGCCTACCACACATGCCAATCGAGGTCCTCAGTTATTGAAACTGATCGGTTGGAGACATTGTCCATACTTTAGGTGGGTCCCGTGCATACCCGGGACCACAGCCCCGACTCCTGGCGCTGAACCAGGACCTACCGCAAGGTAGTCAGGAACATGTATAACAGGAACAGGTACATGTATAACAGGAACAGGACGGGGTGCCAGTCACCCCATGGGAACCCTGCAGTGGAACCCTCTTTCGGCTGCGCAACTAAATCCTAGGTCCACCCAAAATACAGACGTTGTCTCCTCCATCAATCTCCCCAATTCCAGTGTAAGTTGTTTAATATCATGTTTTAGTTTATTAAGATTATTTAATGTACATGTTACTTGAATCACTGGGATAACTCGGTGGTAGTTACGGTAACAATATCAACATGTAATCAGGATACCGGTATAACAGGAATATATAATATCAATGAACATGATACCGGTATAACAGGAATATGTAACAAGTATAACATGACGGTGTTGTTACCGTGTAACAATATTTTTCCAGTAATTAAGTAACATGGACAATAATATCAGGTAGATACCATGTATAAACAATCAAGTTCCTCGTGTAAATCAAGATATTCAGAATGAGTAATGACCTACTGTCATGAATAGAATAATCCGGGCAATGCATATAATCAACTCACATCCTCAAAGGCATCGATATATCTATCCTCTAAGTCATCAATAAATTTGATTGATCAATAGTGTAGGCTGTCTAAAGATCACTAAAAGACAAGGCACCAAAAAGCAGAGTCCCAAGCTCCAGACGCAGGGCTAATCTCAGCCAGCACTGCAGCACCAAGGCGCGTGGGTCGACACCCGCGTCTCAGCCAGCACTGCAGCACCAAGGCGCGTGGGTCGAAACCCGCGTCTCAGCCAGCACTGCAGCACCAAGGCGCGTGGGTCGACACCCGCGTCTCAGCCAGCACTGCAGCACCAAGGCGCGTGGGTCGACACCCGCGTCTCAGCCAGCACTGCAGCGCCAAGACGCGTGGGTCAACACCTGCGTCTCAGTTGTAACCGCCCTGGTTATGGGGTCAATCACGGCCCACATAACGGGAAAAGTTAACCCCCATTATGGAGTGTTTTTAGGGGGCACGTTCACCCCTGAAACTCTATAAATAGCCCCGTTGCTATGGAGAAGGGGTCGGTCAATTAGATCAGAGAATCCGGAGGAGAAGAACTTGACTTGAGAGCTTCCACAGAGAAGGAAAGAGAGTCTAACTCTTCAGCTAACTTGCTGCGCACAAGTTAATCTTTGCCTACAATCTCTTTGAGATTTTGGTCGACAGAGCTGTGTTACTCCGTCTACCATCCGAAGAGAAGATCCCTAGAAGTTCTCGATGTTTACTCGGTCAACAGAAAATAAGATTCACTTTCCATCGCCACCTGAAGAACCCAGCACTAAACAAAGGGGAGATTCAAGACTCAATATCCTCCCTCCCTTGTAACCGGGGTGTAAGTCCGTTGTAATTTTTCAATTGATTCAAGGAAACTTTACGCGAATTTTTCTCCCGTCAAACAAGAGATGGCGACTCCGCTAGGGACTATTTTCGTTACTGACGAACAAGTTGTGGCGCAAGGTGACGTCCTCTACAAGGGGAAAATGGTCGAATCACTCGTCGTAGAATTCGACCAGGCAAAGTATGAAGAGTTCCTCTCTTCTGGCTCCAAGAGCCCAAAGGCCCGCGCCTACCGCAGGGTCTCTACGGGGACTTGCCCCGAAATCCGCTCTTAGCCTCTCTTAGAGACAGCTGCTGTGAGGGATGTTGTGGCCAATCACGCCATGTGTGACACCCGCGCCAACGTCTCTCAGGAGACCCACGTGGTCAAGTTCTCTGGCGTTCAGCCAATCCATCCTCTTCCTCAGCACCAGACCGTCATTGGTTTCTCTCAACCCCCACGACGTAACCGGAACGCTGAGCGCCGACAGAGGAGGCGTACGCGTCAACTGTAAGTTGGAACAACTGATCGTCCAACTGAGGCAGGACGCAAGGTTCAAACCGGCGTCTCTGCCGCACCACATCCGGCACGTGAAATCCGCGTTTGGTAGCCCAAACGTGAGGTTCAAGTTGGCTCTTCTGAAACCCCACTCCCCAGATGCCAAGGCGAAGCTCGCATGCCTTATCGAGTACAAGAAGCACACGCCTCTAGGCCTGGGGCCCAGCAGCCTTGCATCTTTCAAGCGTCTCTGCCCCGACGTAATAATCAGCAACGCGATAGTCGCGTCTCTTCTCAGCAGAGATGCCAGACGCGCGTCCTGAAGCCACGACGCAAGAACCGCGTCTCTGAACCCCGCGTCCTAGCTGTACAGAGCAAGGATGCCTACTGCCCTCGGCATTACGAGGCTAATTTCTTTGATCCTCCACCCACGGATCTGAGAGATTATTTGACGAAGAAAAGAAGTACTAATCGAATCACTTCGTCATGTTGCTACGAACGGCTTATCACGATGCTCTCTGAGTGTCATTGCAGTTCAGGTGCAAACCAGCAGTCTCTATTTAGACAGCTGACCCTGATTCCCCGATCAGCTAAAAGGAGTCGCTTCCACAGGAGGAGGGTCTTCTCTGACACTGAATATCCCGAGCTCACTGCAAACATAGCGAGCAAGAGCAGAGGAAAACAACCTGCAATCAGTTCCGATGTTGAGTTTGACACAGAACCGGAAGGAGTGTACCGACACACTCGCACCCAGACCGGGGCAATTCCCCCGATTGACTACAATGCTCTAGCCCGGGGCATTGAGGTGAATGACTCACATTCCGCTATTGCAGAGTCACAGACTTCAAACTCTTCTATAGAGAAAGAGGCCTTTATTACATGACTAGCATTCCTGAGGAGATCGCCAGGTGCTTGGAGCAGCAAGCCCAGGTCCAGAAGGAACAATTCGAGATGATTCGTGCTCAGCAAGAATCTATCGACTCCCTTAAGCAGATGCTCGCACAGTTGCTTGAAGACAAGAGGAAGTCAACCAACAAAGCCTCCTCTAAGAAGTCTAAAGGCAAATGAAAAGAGGGGGAAAGCTCATCTTCTGTACACGTAGAGGAGGAAGAGCAACTTACTTCTGGTGCGTCTAAATCCTCGTCGCAGGAAAAGGACGACCGAGACCAGGGAAAGGTTCATTCTAAAAGAATGAATCAGTTGGAGCAACGTCTTGAGGCCCTTACCAACCGGAAAGGCCTCCAAGAAGAGTGGTCCGGCCATATCCGGCCGAGTGGGACCTAGTTCCATACCCGCCCAAATTCAAGGCTCCAACCCTCCAAGCATTTGATGGGAAAGGTTCACCGAACCAACATATCTACTACTTTAAGTCTCAAACAGGGAATGTGGTAGACAATGATGCCATCCTGGTACATTTGTTCATCGGCACCTTAAAAGGGCTCGCCTTTGAATGGTTCATGAAGCTCCCGGAAGGCTCCATTAAGAATTGGGGCGATTTGGAGAAGCTCTTCCTAACGCGCTTCTTTGAAGATGACTCGGAGGTCAACATGCCTACCCTTTTAGCCACCAAGCAGCGAAAGGGAGAGTCCGTTAAGTCTTTCGTAGAAAGATTTCGGAACATAGCACTCTGATGTCCAAGCGTATGACCCAGGTCACCCTGGTGGAAACATGTCGCCATAATCTACAAACCTCACTCCTCGCCCAAATAGGAGTTGCCGAAAGTCGCACTTGGAAGCAGTTGATCCAATAAGGTGAACAGGCCGAAGAAATTATCGCCCGGGTCAGGGCAGAAGAAAATAAACCCCGACCTGAGAGGTCAACAAGGCGTGCGCCAGACACACCCCTCCAAGCGAAAAGGAAGGATAATTTGGCGACAGGGACCAAATCTCCCGTCAAACCTCAACCGGTCAAGGGAAGTGGCTCTTCAAGCCAACCACGTGCCAACAAGCAGTATTCCTTCAAAGATGAACATGTCGACTCGCTCTTCAAATTACTCAACAAGAGCAACTGACTGAAGCTTCCTAAAGCTAGGCGCCCTGAAGAAGTCGGTAAAACCGATAATCCCAACTACTGCATGTATCACAGGATGTTGGGACACCCCACCAAGAGCTGTTATGTCTTCAAGGACATCCTTCAGACTCTGATTGACGCGGAGGTATTAAAACTCCGTCCAGAGCAGAAGAAGGTGGCGGCCAATATGATGTCATTCCTCCAGTTTGGAAGACAACCTCCAACACCCTCTGGAGTAGTCCCTGTCCCAAGAGGAGAGCTGAGAATGGTCAACACAGACCCTCACCAACAGCAAGAGAAGGGCCTGGTACCCATTTTCACACCTCGGGGAGAAGTCATGTGGGTTCATCCCGACCTTGTGGATGACCAGCAATGGACCACTGTAACCAGCAAGAAGTCCAAAGGAAAAGCAAAGGCTACATCCTGTAATGTGGTATGTGCCTCTTCTCGGGAAGCGGAGACTGATGTTCCCTCACTGACCGATTCAGAAGAGGAGACGATAGTCCTAGCCACAGAACCCAGTCAACTGGTAGCGGAAACCCGTTCAGGACAGTCATATTTGAAAAAGTATGACGAAATGGCAGTAACTCCTCTAAAACCCGCTGCAGAGTCAGCCAAGTCCTCCACAAAGCAGCCCGTGGAGAGACAAAAAGAGCTTCGGTTTTCCAAAGTTCTCTCGAAAGACATCGCGGAAGGATCCATGACACCTTACCGCTTTGATGTCTTGGCTCAACTGGCCAATATCCCGTCCCGAATTAAACTTTATGAGCTCCTCAGGCTATCAAAGTCAACCAGAGAAGCTCTACAAGAGGCAATGCTGAGGCTTTCATAACTCAGGTGCTAATCGGACCAAAGGAGGAAGATGTAGAGGATTGCCTCCATACCTCCCAAAATGTTCCCTGCATCACCTTCACGGCAGATGATATGCAAGTCAAAGGGAAACATGATCGACCCCTTTACTTCGCAGGGTATATTGGATCATCTGAGGTGAACCGCATTCAGGTAGATCCGGGTCCGCATTAAGCATTATGCCTCGCCGAGTCATGCAACATCTCGGGATTCCTACTCACCGTCTGAGCGCCACCCAGACTACTATTTATGGGTTCAATGCCAATAGTACCCGTCCAATGGGGAAGGTCAAGCTCAAAAGCCAGATTGAGGACCTAAGGTCGGAGGTGACATGCTATGTGATAGATGCTGACACCTCCTACAATTTGCTGTTGGGACGACCATGGATTCATCGCAATTCTATCGTTCCCTCTACTCTCCACCAAGTCATGAAATACATCGACGGGAGTGGAAAGGTGCGAACGTTGATTGCTGAAAGGCATCCGTTCAAGAGAGTGAAGAATTATTTCACAGATTCTCTCCTGTATCAGGACTCTGTGGAAACAGATGAAATCCCGCAACCAGAGGAGCCCG
The DNA here is from genome assembly GCA_038442645.1 of Agave tequilana. Classification (NCBI taxonomy): domain Eukaryota; kingdom Viridiplantae; phylum Streptophyta; class Magnoliopsida; order Asparagales; family Asparagaceae; genus Agave; species Agave tequilana. Next base: position 117,491 of record JAVJIF010014308.1, on the reverse strand, counting down.
ACTCTGGTAATGAAGCCGACACCGAGCCGGAAAAAGAAGAGTGCATGTGGGAACTAGACCCACTTGTAACGGGCATTAATAAGGTCGATGTTGATAATACCTCCGATGATGTAGGCGGATGGTATATTAATGAAGATTTAGATCTGGCGTATTTCTCTGTGTTTGCTTCTGATTCAGTGCCGTCAGACACTAGTACCGAAGTGGATGACGATCTCTGGTCGGCAATGGATGCTTTGACATCATTGCATGTACCTGTGAAATCGTCCTTCGAAACATGTCGAGATGTTGGTAGTGCGCAAGAATCCATATTCATGGTTCCAGCAAGACGGAAAGGCCAAAGACCAATTCTTTTCGGACGAATTGAATCCGAACCGATGACCCGTGAAGAATCAGAAGGCGAGCAGGAATCCCCTCAGTTCGGTCATTATGAGCCAAAGGCACTCAGAATGATGAAAAGTATGGGGTATGATCTAACAAGCGGACCAGGGTTGAACTTCGGCAAAGGAAGGAGAACGCTACTCCGATCTTTTGTGCAGAAAGGGAAAACCCCTGATTATTATCATCGGACTCGCAGGGGATTGGGCTATGTGTGAACTCCGATCCCATCAGCTTCTGAGTCTGAAGAGTCATTATGCCATGATTACTCATCGGGCACGTCATTGTGGGAGTCAGATGTTAGTGTCGGTAACATCTTCAGAGAACTTTCAGTGAATATGGTTTCAACAAGCCACTTGGAAGACAAAGGTGAGAAGGTAATCCAATCCGATACAGATCCTTGGATCCAACACTTAAACAATCTTTGGGATACTCGCTTTGAACAACGCGAGCCACCAACAGAAGATAAGGTTGTCCAGATCAATCTAGGAGATGAGGCTAATCCTAAGCCCATCTTCATAAGCGAAGGCCTATTACCTTCTAAGAAAAAGGATCTAATATCTCTTGTACAAGAATATATAGACGTCTTCGCCTGGAGTTATGAGGACATGCCTGGACTTGATCCTCAAGTGGCTATGCACCGCCTCAACATTAATACGGGCGTAAAGCCCGTCAAGCAACAACAACGACGGTTCCGTCCAGAAATAATGGAGGCAATTCAATCAGAAGTAAGAAAGCTTATAGACTCTGGCTTCATTAGGGAAGAACAACATCCTGAGTGGATAGCCAACATCGTCCCCGTTGCTAAAAAGAACGGAAAGATCCGAATCTGCATTGATTTTCGTGATCTAAACGAGGCCTGTCCCAATGATGAATTCCCGCTGCCAATCACAGATGTCATGATTGACAATACGTGGATTCGAGCGAATATCCTTCATAGATGGATTTTCAGGATATAATCAAATCAAAATGTATCCTGATGACGAAAAACATACCTCTTTCAGGACACCACTGGGTGTATACTGCTACACCGTCATGCCCTTTGGACTGAAGAATGCAGAGGCAACATATCAAAGGGCCATGAATGCCATTTTCCACGAACACATGCGCAAAACGGTGGAATGCTATGTTGACGACATCGCAGTAAAAAGCTGCGCTAAAGGTGATCATATAACAGATCTAAAAGTTGTCTTCGACATCATGCGGGCCCATCAATTGAAGATGAACCCCACCAAGTCCTTCCTGGGGGTGGCTAGTGGAAAATTCCTAGGGTTTATAGTGACCTCTACAGGGATTCATTTGGACCCGGAAAAGGTTCGCGCTATCCAGGAGATGCAACCTCCGAGAAACCTCAAGGAGCTCAGGGGATTGCAAGGACGATTGGCATACATTCGAAGGTTTATCTCAAATCTCTCCAGAAGATGCCAACCCTTTTCCAAATTAATGAAGAAAGGTGTTTCGTTCATTTGGGACAGCGCTTGCCAGCAAGCATTTGAGGAAATTAAACAGTACCTCACACAACCACCAGTCCTTGCAGCTCCGGTGTCTGAAAAACCTTTCCTGATATATGTCCTAGCGATGGATCATTCTTTAGGAGCTCTACTAGCTCAGAATGATGATCAAGGACGAGAGCAAGCAATCTACTATTTGAATAGAACAATGATCGGAGCCGAGCATCGGTACAACTCGATCGAGAAGGAATGTTTGGCATTGGTGTTTGCTATTCAGAAAATGCGACACTATTTGGTAGGCCAAACTATAAACGTCATATCAAAAGTCAACCACCTGAGGTTACTTATGACAAAGCCTTCATCGTTAAATGGCCGATTGGCAAAATGGGCCATATTGCTATCCCAATATGAAATGCACTTTTTACCATAAAAAGCTATGAAGGGACAAGCGGTGGTAGATTTCCTGGCCGAGCATCCAGACCCGAGGGCAGCCAAACTTTACGAGGATCTCCCAGACGAGGTCGCTGAAGCCTGCCAGACTCAGACATCTTTTGAAGGACAAGTATGGCAACTTTTCTTTGACAGTGCATCGAGGACAAGCCCAAAAGGACATATAGTGGCAGGAGTAGGAGTAGTACTCATTTCCCCACAGAACTATGTGATTCCTCGGGCTGTCTCGTTAACTGAACCTTGCTCCAACAATGTAACAGAGTACAATGCCCTTTTGATTGGGATGTAGCTCGCCGATGAGATTGGCGTTAAACATCTCGAGGCATATGGTGATTCTAAGCTCATCGTCAGCCAAGTTCGCGGGGAGTACGAAGTCAGACATGAAGATCTAGTACCCTATTACAACGCAACTGTCTACATGGCCAAGAGGTTCACCAACTTTTACATTGACCATGTACCACGCAAACAAAATGCGCATGCAGATGCAGTGGCGTCTCTTGCCGCCTCTTTAGCCCTTCCAACCGGAGCAGTGGAGAAGATATTTGTCCACAGCCACGACCTGTATTGTCCGAGAATTACTCCTGAGGACTACCCGGAGCCAACAGGAGATCGTCAAGACAAAGAAGTTCTCGAGTCGTCAGCCGGTCCAGAGCCTAGAGACTGGCGATTCCCTTATATTGATTATGTCTTTATGGCATCCTACCTGAGGACACCAAAGAAGCGGCTGCCATTCGAAGGAAAGCCCCCAAATTCTACTATAATGCGATTACGCGAACATTGTATCGTCGATCGCATGACGGGATCTTGCTCCGCTGCCTTTCACCAAAAGAGGCACAGGAGGTATTGAAAGAAGCCCATGACGGTATGTGTAGAGCCCATCAACCTGGCCCAAAACTTGCATATCGACTCCAAAGGTTGGGATATTATTGGCCTAAGATGATCGCTGACGCCATCACTTATGCCAAAAGATGTCACGCCTGCCAGGTGCATGGTGATTTCATCCATCAAGCACCAGGCTACCTTCACTCCACGACTTCTACTTGGCCATTTGAAATGTGGGGGATGGATGTAGTTGGCCCTATCAGCCCACCATCGTCAAAGGGACATCGGTTTATTTTGGCCATAACCGACTATTTCTCCAAATGGGCTGAGGCCATTCCTTTGAAGGAGGTGAAGTCATTTGATGTGATCAAATTCGTCAAACATCACGTCATTTACTGTTTTGGTGTACCTCGGCGAATCGTCCACGACAATGCACCCCAGTTCATCAGCCAGGCTTTCCAGAGATTCTGCGCTAAATTCAGAATCTAGAGTGTATCCTCAACGGCATACTACCTCCGCTAATGGTCTCGCAGAAGCTTTCAACAAGACCATCGACAAACTTCTCAAGAAATTCATCTCGAAAAGTCAACGTGACTGGGACGACAGGCTAGGTGAATGCTTATGGGCCTATTGCACAACTGTGCGAACCCCAACTAAAGCTACGCCATTTTCTTTGGTATATGGGTGTGAAGCCGTGCTTCCACTGGAAACCCAAATTCCATCTCTACGCATCGCCTTGACAGCAGAGATGACAGATGAGGAAAAGCATCGACAGCGACTCCAAGAATTGGAGGCCTTAGATGATAAACGTCTACAGGCCTAATAACAGATCGAGCTCTACCAAGCTCGGATTACCAGAGCCTTCAACAAGAAAGTTAAAGTGCGAACTTTCAAGAAAGGTGACATTATCTTAGCTGTCAGAAGACCTATGGTGATGACACATAAGACAAAAGGAAAATTTCAGCCCAAATGGGAGGGACCATTTGTAGTAGAGTCAGTCTACTCAAATGGATCATATCGCCTCATAACTGCAAATGGCGATACACTCATGATGCCGATCAATGGCAGATTCCTGAAGAAGTACTATCCTTAATGGTACTCCTCCGCCGATCAAGTTAAAAGTACACCTCTGATCAAAGCACCAAGAAAAGTTTCTTTCCTTTGCTAGACCACAAGCTAATCAGGCACTGACTGCACCATGATGCATGACGTAAATATTGAGAAAGAAACTTGGGTTCTAATGTTCCCATCTTCATTAACATCCGACGCCTCCGACGGCTAAGGATAGAGGAAAATGTTAGCTTCTAAGCCCAACATAAGTCTTCGATAACTCATCATGCTGAGGGGAATAGCATGGCTAGCCCAACTCAAACGGTAGTTGGTAAAGGCACCTCAAATCTGTTAATAGCTGAGGATTTGCTAAAAATCCTAAGAGGATGTAATTCCACCCTCTCCTCCAAAATCCCTTACCAATTCTCATACACAGAATGGTAGGTCTATAAAATACAGTCATTGCTAAGTTAACACTATACCTCTGGTAATGAAAATTTTCAATACTCCCTATCGAGTACAAATTTTACTTGTCAACTCTATATGGAGTAGCCACCCTCTCCTCCAAAATCCCTTACCAATTCTCATACACAGAATGGTAGGTCTACAAAATACAGTCATTGCTAAGTTAACACTATACCTCTGGTAATGAAAATTTTCAATACTCCCTATCGAGTATAAATTTTACTTGTCAACTCTATATGGAGTAGCAAACCTTCAAATTTGCCAAGTTAATACTATACCTCTGGCACTCCAAACTTCACTTGTCAATTCTCATCAATAGAATGACATGCCCTCAAATTGCTCATATCGCAAGTCCACTACTGTCAAGTTAATACCACACCTCTGACAATATACTGTTAAGTTAACATTACACTTCTAACAGTAATCAAGTTACTGCCAAGTTCAATATTAAACCTCTGACAGTCATCTTCCCTCAGACTTCCAAATCGAAGCTGAAATGAACGATGCTAAGTTTAATACTACACCTCTAGCGTCCAAGTCATTGCTAAGTTCAACAATACACTTAAGGCCATGACTTTCCCTCGGACTTCCTTGTCAAAGCCGAGATGACCAATGCCAAGTTCAAAATTACACCTGTAGCATTACCCTCACTGCCAAGTTAAACATCACACCTATGACAGTGACACTTTCAGTTTTCCCAAATGAAAGCTGAAATGCTTCCGAGTTAAGTTAATATCGCACCTCTGACTCGCATCCTTGTCAAGTTAACATCACACTTCTGATAAGACTACATTTAACCGTTAAGTTAATATCACACCTCTAACGGTAAAAACTTCCCTAGATCCCCCGCGAATCTAGTCTCACTTGTTATTCTCATCAACAGAACAACAAGTCTACCTAAAAACATTGTTAGGTTAACATTACACCATTAACAGTGTTTTCATTAACTCCCCAGCTGATCTTAATCAAGTTAATGCCTAACCTCTGATAAAAGCTCATCTTCCCTGGGGGTACAAGTTCCACCTATTACTTTCCTTTATAGAGTGGCAGGTCCACATAAATTATCCCTTGTCAAGTTAATATCACACCTCTGACAGCATTGTTGAGTTCCTAAAATAGGATCTCTCCCTACAAAATTTGACTCGTTAAGATTATCATCATAGTTTTGACAAGTCAAAGATTCTTTGCTTCTATTCGTCTGACTTAAAAAAAAGGGGTTCAAGACAATAGAAGGAAAAAAAAAAAGTGTCACTTTTATTTATATCCAACATATGAAAGTGATACAAAACGCTCTCTTATACAATAAGATTGAGTGTTACAATAAAGGAGTACAAAGAAGCCCCTCTCTCTCAAAGGTTGCACTCACTCCTTGAAGCTTCTCACCATTCCAAGTACAAGATGTTCGAAAGGGCGCCAAAGATGGGTTGAGCACTGTGATGACGTTTGGAGGCTGATTACGTCACCATGCATGGCGTGAACATCGAAAGAGTCCATTGTTGACCAAGAACAATGGTGTTTCTTGAGGTCGAAAGGCAGCAGAATCTTCTGATTCCACCTGACCATCCGAAGTAGGGGTATGATCCTTCATTGATGAACATCTCCACCACCAGAAAGTCATCGAATGAGCATGGAGCTTTCATCGATGTCACTTCTGGAGTAGATGAAGGGAGAATCCAAGAACATACCCACCACTATATCCACCGCCATACTCACTCTGACCATGCCATGCCAAGAAGCATGACCGGTGCATTGAATCCAAAGAGATCTTGGCGAGTGTCAGGAGCCATGACTTCTTCTCCAGTGGTCGACCATCGAACAAGTTCGCTGGCCGAAATATTCTCCCAGGGGCCCAGCGAATATGAAAAAGGATGATTAAGCCTACCTGCAAGAAGCAAACAAAAATTAGAAGATCTGAAACTTAGTATATTTCAATAAGAAAAACTAAGTGACAGACGCAGCTATTGCGGAAAACTGCAGACGCAGGGTCATACGCAGGAATGACCCGCACAGTGAACCAAACTTTTGCGGCGGCAGAAACAGACGCGATCAAAGCTGTGATGCACACAGAATTCAAACGCAGTCTGGTTTTGCATCCGCGTCTAAGGTATGAGGCGCTAAGAGAATCAGACGCGAAAATTGCCATCTCCCTATTCGACGAACAGGGGTTGCAAAATTCAGGCCTGAAACTTTCGACCTAAGTTGAAATTCTTCTAAGTCGACAGCCTTAGACGCGAGCTCTGTATGTAAAGCTCGCAGTCCAGGTGCAAAACTCCATTATACTCGCATCCAGAAGAATTTTGAGTCAGAGTTTTCTGAATGGCGCAACTCCCAAAGGTGGACGCACCAACCAGACTTCAGAAGAAGGTCAAGAAGATGAATCTCTTTAAGAGATAGCAAAACTACAACCCCGTAAGGGCTGAAAATTTCATGACAGACCAGGAAGTCATACCCGCAGCAACCCCCATTAAGGGTTGAACTTTCTGCATCAAGGCGCGGATATAAAAGGTGCTCAAGGAGACGCTTCTTGATCTTGAAATCACTTGACAGTGATAATCTTCTGGAGAGATTAAACAGAAGCATGATAGCTCTGGGTCATCATCATCCATGGAGGCAAGTCCCAGATACAAGTCCTTGAAGAGAAAAGGCAGAATCGCTCAGAGCATTCGCTCTCAAAGGAAAGCAGTCTAAGTAATGGACTGCTAAAAGGAGAAGCTGAGCCCTATTTATAGGCAAACCACAAAGCCTGTGATTAATGGCTCGCTAATTAGAACCGTCAGCCTTAATTCCCACACGAATGTCAAAGCCAAATAACGGGCTGACACGTGGACTATCGCTTCGGGAAGCATCAAAGACGCGAGTCTCCAACCGCCAGCGCCGATTCGGCATTTAAAGGCATTAATGCCTGAACCCAATGAAGGGCTGACGCGTGAACCGCCGCTTCGGGAAACATCGGATGATGCGAGTCCCCAATTGTCAATGACGACTTGACATTTAAAGATCCCACGAAATCTTTATAACAAGCTGCATGTAACGCCTGGGAAGTTGCACCAAACGCAGGCCCGAGAGCCGCGTCTAGGAACTGGCGTCCCTTTGCGAATTCGAAAATGGCGTCCCTTTTCATTCCAGTCAAGAGAACTGCAACCGCGTCTCTCAGAGTGTTTCAAAGCTGCATCCCTTCATAGCAAAAGGGACCCATTCTGGGGGTCGCGCTTGGAAATCACATAAAAGTGAAAAGCTGCATCCTGAGACTTGTGTCCTCAACGGAGAAGGCCTATGGCATTCACAAGTATCTTGGAGCTGCGTCTACATGGCGAGATGATAATAGTGTTCCTATCATAAACTCAATATAATTTGAGTTTGCACCAGGTCAAGGACCCAGTGTCGCGTCCTCATATCTATGCGTCAGTTTTGAGGAACATAAGACTGCGTCCCCACGGCATTCTGAATTCTATACTTGGGCAGAGTTAAGGGCTGCGGCCAGGGAGCCGCACCCAAAGCTGTGTCCTTCGCGCCAACTGGAACCGCGTCTCAATTGACAGGTCAGAGTCGCGTTTCTTAGGACCGCGTCTCCCTATAAATCAGAGCGGCGTTCTGCCCAAGAACTCAGTTTTACCTAAGTTCATTATTCACCGCCAATCAAGGATCACAGCCAAAGACTGCCGCTAAGAAATTAGATTCATCTACAGTGGAACAATGATGATGGAGTAAAATTTCAAAAGACTTTTATTATTTGAGCCAAAAATGATAAAAGTGATACAAACACTCTTGATGAATTGAGTGTTCTTTCCTTAAAAAAAAGGGGGGAGTCTAATAATCTTGATTAGCCAAAGAACGGATTTGTTCTCGGAGACGATGTATCTCGTGCTGACGTGATTTCTCAGCCTCCATGAGAGCCTAGACCCGCAGTTCCTCCTCGGACAAAAATCTCCTCGCAGCCAGCTGCGCTCGTAGAGATTCCAACCTGGAGGAGTGAGTGGAGAGGTTTTCTTCAACCTGCGTCCTGGCAGCTTCCAGCTCTTCCAGCTTCTTCCTGGCAGTGGCAAGCTTCTGTTCATTGATTGCAATCAAGGCTTCTGCTTTAGCTATGGTGGCCCGAGCAGTGATAATAACCTGCTCTGTGCTCTGCATGACGAGTTCAGATTCCCTTGAATCGCCAATCAGCCTTTGATGGTCAGCCTGGAAATATTGGAGATGGTGGGTCTCTTCAGCTATCCTTTCCTCCATCTCCTTTCGCTCTTGTTCTTGAGCAGCAAGAAGCCTAGTCAGGGTTGCCCGGGCCCCGTGAACTGAGCCAGCGTCTTTCAAAGACTTAAGCTCTTTCAGATCACTCCCCAACTGCTCCACCAGCAGCAGACACGCCCTAGCCTATGAAGGACCTCCAGTATGACTGATGTTCTCGATCAAATTCTCAAGAAGCACTCGGGCAAATTCGAAAGAACTGCCCCCAGAGAGGATGAGGTCAATACATGATCGCATAGAAGTAAAGAACTGCTGTACCATATGACGTGTCAGTTCTTCCATGATATCATTGGCTGGAGAGAACTCTGCTGATGTACTCCCAGATCCCCTTTCTATCACAGGGCGAGGGATGGGAATCAACTCGTCCCGTGCAGGAGTAGGATCAACGACAGGTGCGACAGAGCCGAGATGGTCGCCGATACGTCTGGAGCAGTCACTGTCGTAGCAGCCTCCATGGCGACTGAAGTAGCAGCAAACTTGACTTCTTCAGAGCCCTCAGTCGGGACTTGAATTGTGCTGCCTTCTGGGCTGACGCTGACCGCAAGTTCCTCTGCCTGAGCTCCCTCAGCGCTCTCTGCAGATTACCAGAACATCAGCCATGACAACAAGCAGAAAATATTCAAGACATCAATATTTCCTTACCAAGCCGAGGGTCCAAAGACGGCAAGTTCCTGGGCAAATCTTGCAGGGTGGAAGTCTCCCCGACTTTAATAATTGCTCTCTCTTGAGGCATCTCAGCAGCAGCCTCAACACCCTCCTGCCGGGCCAGCTCATGTATCATCTCCTCGCTATGGGAGGAAGTCGCAGCCTCGCTGTCCACGGCCAGCCCTGCAGCATAAAGTTAAAGGGAGGACGTCAGAGAACCTTTTTCCTAGTTAAAAGGGCAACTGGGTCAAAAAGACAAGGAGAGTACCTTCAGCAGGAGCAGTTGCCGCTAGTGGCGACGCCGTCACCGGATCACACCCATATATTTTCTCCTCTGTGATATGTGAGAATTTACTCGGATCTGGAGGAGCGGGTTCATCGCCAAAATCGACCTCATCGCCTGAAGAACATTCATCCTCCTTAGACGACGAAGACGACAACGCAACACAAGAGACCTCGGCAGCCGAAGCCTTGCCACCAAGTACCCCAGTAGTAGGACTGGGGTTAGCTACCCTCGAGCTGGGCATCAGTATAGCAGGAGATCTAGGCTGTTGCGCTTCATCCCTCCTCTCTTGAGTCAAAGAAGACCCTGGTTGAGTTGAGACCCCTGGAATCTCAACATCATCCCTGCTCATCAGATCAGCCTCAAGTTGCTCAGCCTCATCGGTTGCAGTGGGATCATCAGCAAGCTCCCCTTCTTCTAAAATCGCGGGACCCCTGCTGCGCAGTCCACGAGGGCGAACGAGGGGGGTTTCGTCTTCCTCCTCCTCTTCCTCCCTCTGCTCCTCAACACCGGAAGGGACGGCCTCAGGCATTGAAGTTTCAGCCCCTGAGTCTTTCCTGGCCTTCTTCGGGGCCGGCTCAGCCTGGAGAGTAGCGCCATGAGGACGTTTAGGCACCGCCTATCGACGCCTTCTAGCAGGCTGCTCCCTAGATGCTGCTGCTCTTGATTCCACCCGCGTCTCCCATCTGGCTTCCCTCTTAGCCGCTTGGTATTCATCAATACGCCGTATGCACTTGTTGGATGCCAATTTCTTCTCATAGGACGCATTAATGCTCTTGATGCATGAACGCTCCATTGAGTAGCCAGGTATCTTGCTAGCCTGAAAGTACCAAGTACAGAAACTAAGGCTTGCATAACAGTTTGGCGTCTTGTGAGGCAAGCTATAAAGAGCTTTTGTCCCCCCAGCCACACTGTAATACCAGGCCCGAGCACCTTCAAACAAATTTTCACTGAAGGCGAGTTGGGCATTAGGGTTGCCGACATATAGCTGGTCATAGCCGAACTGTCGCGCCAAACGATTCGGCATATAAGGCTCGATCGTGCACGAATTCCCTTGCCGAAAGAGCAGATACCCGGGCCGGATATTGATGAGCCACCAGAAGACTCCCGATGGCAGCCTCGTGAAGTCATCCGGACCCACAATGTCAGCAAATTTATCCCCATAAGCAGCATCTGTAATATCGGAGAAGCAACGGTTGAGATGGTAATTTGAAGCGTTCAGAATACATTTCCGAACGTAAAACATATAGTTGTTGGACCAGCTCGAGCTCTCCAGCCGCTGCACAAAAGGGACAAACCCCTCGGATTGGGACACTGGCGTCATCAGTGAGGGGCAGTGCATAACGTACCAAGCCATTAGGTACGTGTAGGGAAGCTCGACCCGGGGGTTAGGGGTCTTTACTCTCGGCCTCCCCTCCGAGTCAACCTCCGGTCTACCGTGGGAGTCGACGATGGCCTCCACTTTGCACAGGCTCTGAGTCAGGGCCCACAATCCGCTTTGGATTCTAGCCACCATTGCTGGAAGGAGAGCAATGGACCAACCGTAGGCCAACAGCACCGCCGGATACACCACGTCAGCGATAATCACTTCATGCGGCAGTGTCGGCACTACACAGCACTTCAGCCACAGCATGAGGAAGCCCGCCAGTAGTGCCCGGTTAGAAATGGGGATCTGGGCCTAGTGATGGAAACTTTCAAAAACCGTGTCAGGTTTGAAAGTGTCTTCATTCGATTCTGTGGTGTAAGAACTCACAGAGGCGTTAATCTTCTCGACGATTTCCTCATCGGAGCTGGGAGCTAGAATGGTCACTGAGTGATCTTTCTCAGTTATACCATTAACAGGTAGCTCGCCTAAGACATCTGCTTAACTCCCCTAATTCTCCAGGAGGTTATTTGGCCGCAAATGTGGAAGTGACATATCACTTCCCAGTAGGTCTCATATACCCGAGGGCACTCTTTCTTCATGAGATGAAGCTCCTCGGAAGTTGGGACGTATTCCTCATAAGGGGCATCTCCCATAACCAGCCCCGAAACTTCATATAGTTCATGCAGGGCGAGCCCCATTTCCCCGACCGGGGTGAAGAATGTCCCCGTCAAAGGGTTGTAATGCTCCAGAATCCCGTAAAAATTGTGGGAACTCTGCGGGATGCCATATTGCACAGCCATGACCGCTTGGTACAGTCCCACCTGGTCTAACAGACCTCCGAGTTCGGCGAGGACAAAGCCCACCATCTTGCCCCACCAAGACTTGTCGGAGGAATGAACCCACCCAAGTGGGCGGAAGTCAACGGGAAAGTCACCCCCCACCTATATGAATTCATTGATGAAGGTAGTGCTGAGCTGAGGAGTTTCCCCTACTGGGTACTCGGACCTGAATAATCCAGGAAACAAGCCAAAAACTTTCTTCCCGTGTCCGCCAGGGTGCACCTTCCTGGCGCCCAGTATGCCGAGTGAGACACTGGGGACAGATCGGGCAAGCTCCCATTCCATTACCCGGGGGACAGACATGTGTTGGAGATAGGATAAAGGATACATTCTCTCCATATTGGGAAGAAAGAATTTCCTACCCCCTATTTGGTGAAGCCACTTATAATCGCCGTCATGCAAAATGTGACCGTCCTCGTCGATGTTGTCCCCAAAGAAGAAGACGGGTTTCTTTAACAGAATTCGTGAATCCGTCTCAAAATTTGCATCGGTCATGATTTCTCGGAAGGTCCTCATGTCGACCTTGGAGAGCCTCTCCCTTCGCTCCTTCGACTTGTCAGCAGTCACCGGAGCAGTCCTCTGCAACACGAAGGTTAGATTGCGGTCAGCACCACCTATGTGCCCGAAGTGACACTTTTTGGAGAGAGGGTCGGAGGAATATCGCACTACAAAAGAGAATAATACTTGATCAGAAAAGAAATTGATTAAGTGTTTACCACTCAAATGCAGAAATGAACCCAGACGCGGAGATCATCAGAATCTGCGTCCAGATCCAAAGATCGCTAAGCTAGCATGGAACCTGCATTTTTGAAAGTCCAAGACTTATAAAAAAAATTTTAAGTATTGGACTCAGACGCGAGATTCATGAGGACCAGCATCTGATTTCACAAGACGCAAGAGTCATAAGAAATCTGCGTCTGAATCTTTCACACTTAGAAATATTCTAAGTGTTGAATCCAAAACGTAAGGTTCATTTGGGCCCTGTGTTCAACAAGCAGACGCAGATTCGAGTAGATAAAAGAAGCAGAGGTCATCAAACCTCCGTCCTGTTTATCGACTCAAGAACCGCGCCTGATGATCAAACACGGGCATGAGCCTGTGTTGGCGGTTCATATTCAAAAGGGGATTTAAGAGTTAAAAGAACTCTGTAAAAACCCCTCTAATGGTGGAAATCAAGTCCGAAGACTTTTTATACCTGAAATAGGGGTTTCCTGCAAGGAGGAACCGCCCCTCTGAGTCTCAGAGACGACCGCCTTTGAAGACGAAGCAGTATGCTTGGCCTTTGGTGCCATTACGATCAAGGATCCGATGTTAGATGAAGGAAAAGAGAACAAAGGAAGCTCCTTTCTCAAACCCTAACAGATGCAAACGAAGAAGAAAGAGAGTCTAATGATGACTCTTGAAGGACTGTTGCCTTTTATGGGCACAGTGATTCGCAAAGATACGCGGCGCTTGGCTCGACGCCTAATCACCGCCTGACGCGTGGACAGCGCTTTAAATGCAGCGCGAAGTTCGCACGCCAAAAAGAAGATGTCCCCTTAATTCTACAGGACACGTGGCAACATACTCATGGCACGGATTCGCATCCAACAGTCGCGTCTTCATCCCAAGAGACGCGTCCCTCCGATGGACGCACCTTCCCAACTAAGCCAGAGTTACGTCCGGAAAGCCGCGTCTTCCTTCCAAAAGCCACGCGTCCCTCTGAAGATTGCATCTTCTCAACCCGGCCAAAGTCGCGTCTACCTCATGAAGTAATAGTCATGTTGTCATCCCAAAAGCAGTATCACCCCTGCGTCCACAGAACTGGCGTGTAGTCCTTACTTCTGCAATTCAGTTCAAAAGTACACTGACACAAGCAGACGACTGCCCACCTCTGGTTTAAAGTACACCAATGACAAACTTAAAACATCGGGGAGGTTTAGACTGTGTATCTAGACACTCCACGCGATCAGTTTTGGCGGCTTCAAAGAGTTCTACAGTACACTCAAGAAGGCCATACTCCAAACAAGATCAAGCCCGGAGCATTGTCAGTCCAATTATAAGGGTGGATTCAGCTAGAGTCCAAAGTATTTCGAAATCCGTTCCAGCTAACTGCGGAATATCGAAAACTTTGGAGGGGGTTCTGTAGGCTGTCTAAAGATCACTAAAAGACAAGTGACCAAAAAGCAGAGTCCCAAGCTCCAGACGCAGGGCTAATCTCAGCCAGCACTGTAGCACCAAGGCGCGTGGGTCGAAACCCGCGTCTCAGCCAGCACTGCAGCCCCAAGGCGCGTGGGTCGACACCCGCGTCTCAGCCAGCACTGCAGCGCCAAGGCGCGTGGGTCAACACCCGCGTCTCAGTTGTAACCGCCCTGGTTATGGGGTCAATCACGGCCCACATAACGGGGAAAGTTAACCCCCATTATGGAGTGTGTTTAGGGGGCACGTTCACCCTTGAAACCTCTATAAATAGCCCCGCTGCTATGGAGAAGGGGTCGGTCAATTAGATCAGAGAATTCGGAGGAGAAGAACTTGACTTGAGAGCTTCCACAGAGAAGGAAAGAGAGTCTAACTCTTCAGCTAACTTGCTGCGCACAAGTTAATCTTTGCCTACAATCTCTTTGAGATTTTGGTCGACAGAGCTGTGTTACTCCGTCTACCATCCGAAGAGAAGATCCCCAGAAGTTCTCAACGTTTACCCGGTCAACGGAAAACAAGATTCACTTTCCATCGCCACCTGAAGAACCCAGCACTAAACAAAGGGGAGATTCAAGACTCAATATCCTCCCTCCCTTGTAACCGGGGTGTAAGTCCGTTGTAATTTTTCAATTGATTCAAGGAAACTTTACGTGAATTTTTCTCCCGTCAAACAAATAGCTGTCACAAATAACTAGTAACTGGTACAAATATCTACCAACTCCTATAAACTCTGAACACAAGATCACCGATAAATAGTCTCACCAATCGCTGATAATTGATAATTGCTATCTGATAACTCTGAAATATAGGATCACCGATATCAAATAGATCACTATCACCATAGTTCAATCTCTGCTAACGGAAGTAACCAATAATTAATCATGAAGCATATGGTATATCCTCGAGATCAACAAGTCAACACATACTGAAATCATATCTAAATAGGAAACATCCTCAAACAACTGCAATTTAGAATAGTTCACTTCTAAGGTCAATATCAACAACTCATCCATACTCAAATGATATAATCAGTTGACATATTCAGAAACCCTTGCTTCTAATAATCCAAAACTAATATGATATCACATATCGAAGTCAAAGGTAAGATATCCACACATCTGGTCACAATCTAACAAAATCAGTCACATCTAAATACTGATCAATATCCAATGTAAATAGCATAAATTTTAGTTCGATCCAAACTCTAACTAAGTCCATATACTGATCCAAGCATCAAGTAATCCAATTTCTTAGTAAAGTAACATCATAACAAGTCCGTCATCAATACCCAAATGAATCATCACCTAAGGGGCCATTTGTTTCGCGTAAAACTCCGTAATTCGTAAATGACTTACTACCCAGTTACAACTACGGCGTTTGTTTGGACCGTAATTCGTAAAAGACTTACGTAACTCAACTAACACTCACTTGCAACTCAGTTACCACTCACTTACAGCCCTGTTACAGTTAATTTTGTGGTCATACAAATTTGTATTATTTTTTTATATTAATATTATAATTTTTTAATATTCAACTTTTTTAATATTTATTTGCAGTATTAAAACTTTTAAAATCACCAAATAGTTAATTTTGTGGTCAACTTTTTCACTTACGACTTATACATTACGACAACCAAACACCGTAAAGTACAATACACTTTCTCACTTTATAATTTTATATTACCAACCAAACACCGTAAAATTTACATACATGTAACTCATTTACAATTGTAAAAGACTTTACCAATTACAACTACGAATTATGGTCAGTTACGACAACCAAACAGACCCTAAGTTATTACCAATGAAAGAATAACAAGTCTGAAAAGTACTCTACATGAAATATGTCAATCTCATCTTAATGCAGATCAGGCTATTATAAAGAATGTAAAATCTCAGATCGACTCAAACTCAAGATCAGTCCAAATCACGGTCCAACTTTCCTCACAACTAAATCCGCATCTAGAATAATAAACAACTAGTAAGAGCTAATAAGAATACTAATATCCTGGTGACAAAACATCGAGTTCAGAAATGTCTAACATCAAATCACATAAGATCCATTATTTGTGGTATTTATAAACTGTCTCATATCATTATAGAAATGTCATATCTACTTGTCCACAATATCTAAAAGTGTTCCAGTTGGGATAATCACTAAATACATGAATGTCAAATCTTCCAAACATAAACTATATCAACCTCAAGGTCAAGCCGAGTCAAGTCATAGTCTAAGGTACAACAAAACTAGGCCTAAGCCAACAACTCCAAACTACCAACACATGAAATGACACTGATACGAGCTCCTATCAATTATGTAAATAAAGTAAACAATTATAGATATCTCATGAAGTAGTACAAGTAATCAAACTAGTAAAATGCAGCAGAAAGTCACATGAAATGATAAGTGCAACATGTAAAGCATACCGATAACGGTAAATATAAAAGAACGAACACTCACATGAAATGACGCGGTTTCGGAACCGAATCGCCGTCTGGTCTTCACTGAACGAACCGGTACTGGTCTACGAATCACCCCATGGGTCGGTCTTCGAATCGCCTATGCATCGGGTCCACACAAGCACGAATATGATTCGGGTCCGGGTCTCCTGCAATGGTTCAGATCTCACCAAATGGGTCTGAATCACTGAAGCACGCAACTGTACACATATCACACACTCATACATACTTGAACATAATCACACACGTACTCAAGCATACACTCAAGCGTATACAGTACGTGCACGTGCCCGTACACGTACATACGTATAAAAGTATGCAAATGTATGAAAACATTAATGGACAATACCCATCCTCTTTACAGCACACAGCACACACACTATACATATTTACACATATATATATTTATTAACACACACACACCTAAATACCCACAATAGCCAAATATGCAACATTTATGCATATATAAATAACTCACCAGAGAAAATAAAGGGAGGGGAAACAACTCACAGCAAAAGAGGCTCATGGCAGCGGCGTAACACGGAGTAGTTGGAGGCTGCGAAGTCTGTTGGTGGCTCCCCAGAGAAGTGATGACGCGTCGTGGATGTTCTGGCGAGGTGGCGGAGTGCCCGGGAGGTGACGAGAGTTGTCCGGGTGCTGCCGGAGTGCTTCCGACGCAGCTGGCCTGGGCTGTGCAGTTCGGCTCGGCCAGAGCGCTGCTGTTGGTGCGCCGCCAAGGGAGAGGGGCGGCTGATTGGTAGTGAAAAGTGCATTTTTATCATCATATTTACCATCACATTTTCATATTTATTCATTTAATTCTGCACATTTATTAATATTTTGTAATTTGTTGTGTGCAGGCCTCGAATTATTATTTTAACAATAAATAAAGCTTAAAGAGCCCAAAAGCCCAGATCCAAGCCCATATGTGAAGCCCAAGAGTCAAAGTGCAAATATCAATTGTCAAAGTGCAAATATACAAGGGCTAAAGTTGCAATTATCAAAGATGAGGGAAGGATAGAATTCTACCCAACCCTAAACTCTTGCAGGATGTGCATAAAAGCCAAAGATGAGAAGGAAATTCGTTTAAAAGAGATTGGGAGAATACAAAGTCTAGATAACTTGATTTCCAAGTTATATCCATATCCCAATATTTAGAGCCAGGATCGAACTTCCAGAAGCAGGCGCCCAGATGGACGGACCAGGAGAGGCCACGCGCCAAAGCGCGCGGCAGAAGCCACAAAAGTGCCGCGGATGCTCGGCAAGGCGCGGCAAAGTGGATGAGTTAGGATCCCAGTTTTCGTGGGCAACTTCATCCGGGACTCCTCGGCCTTCTGCACCTATAAATATCACCTGCAGTGCAACGAACAGAGCGTCCAGCGTCCAGCAAAGGGCCAAAAGCTAGGGTTTTAGGTTTAGGTTAGATTTATTTCCACCTTTGTAAATTTTATTTTCTTCTTGTGAAAGCTGAGAGGAGATGTTACATTCATGGAGGAAGGGATCCTCTTGTACCGATGGTGACAGCCGGTGTAAGTTGTAAATTTTCCTCCATTGTTTAAATCAAATCAAAGCTTGTTTTGTTCTTTTTATGTTTTATTGTGTCTCTATCTTTGTCTATCATTGTTTTTCTACATTGTTTCTTTCTCTAATGTCTTGCCCACCATGAGATCCAACTGCTTCGAGAATACCTAGCCGAAGAAGGAACCTTGACGGCCCATGGCGATGAACAGGTCTTCATAGCTTGTTTTTCATTTCGTAGAGTAGATTAAGAAGGCGGACGATCCCATAAGCCGTGCTTGTACGCCTTCCAAGAAAAGGTAGATCATCGCAAAAGGATCGAAGGCAAGCAGACTAAAGAGATAAGTTTTCTTTCCTTTTCTTTTCTTTTCTTTTTTGTAGATTAAATCCACATCTTCCATAATTCTTTCCACAATTCTTTTCTTCACTTCATTGTAAATACCATCCATTGTAAATACCACTATTAACAAAATAACTAAAAAAGATAAATTTTTAGAGAAACTTGCTTAACGCTTCCATCGCAGTCCCTCCTTGAGGATCACGACCCGCATAGCCCTGCTACCGCGGATTAGAACTGAGAACCTCACACTATTATTTCCAAAATCTAATATCCTTATTTTTGTGTGCAGGAAAACTCAGTCAACAAATTGGCGCCGTTGCCGGGGAGGGACGGTAAGTTTATCTCTAAAACAAAAATTTAATTTTTAACTAATTCTTTATTCTTTTCTGTTTGCAGGTTTGGAGAACAGGAAACAGAAAACAGCAGCTGCAGTGGACATATAGCTGCCCTGTGCCTCTGCCCTCGAAGGCAGAGCACAGGAGCCCACTGTTTTGCCGCGGATCCGCGGCCAGAGCCGCGGAAACGCGGCAACAGTAAGGACTACTGATTCAAATTTTTGCAGATTGCTGCAATTTGAGATTACTGCTTACTGCTCTATTCTGTTTTGTTCTGTGATATACCTGTAAATTGCTAATAATTCAACAGTAAATTATTGGTTGTTAAAAAAAATTTGATTAGACGTTTGCATATTAGGCACGTGTCTTTTCAATTATTTTTATTTACTGTTGAAGAGTGCTGGAGACGCAAGGTACGTACGCATTGCATGTAGAATAGGATTCATCTCTTGGTTGATTTTCTGCTTTGAGTGATTCTTATCTATTTATCTTGTACACTTGCACTAATTCATCTTAAGGGCATAACCCATTAACAAGATAAGGTGGGGATTTCATCACCCTTCCTTAGCCCAAAAATCATATCCCAAGCACTCACTAACCCAAGCCTAACATAAAAATTAGTAGACGTTGGCCCTAGGGACATCTCGGACTCAATAGGAGATTATCCTAAGGGGGAACAGTGCTGGAAGTTGACTCTTGTCAAATCAGTGTCTAGGAAAGGGATTGAGGGCCGAAAGCCCGAAGATTGGTGGTTATTTAATTAAGGAACGTCTTTGACGGAAAACCTCCCACCACTCTTGTCCTGACCTGGCTGATTAACTTGTGGTCAAAGTCTGCACCCAAAGTCCTGTGGACAGTCTAACCAGTTAGGAGTCGTCTAGGTCATAGGTCTACCCTAACTTAGGTTAGAATTTTTCTTTTTGTTTGTTGTGTTTGTGTTGGTGTGATATGGCATATAAGAATAATTCCAATTTTAATTCATATTACACCCCTAACTATTATTCGGATATTACCAACCCGGCATACCCTAACTTTGACCAATCTAGTGTGCCGGAATGGTCTTATCCGAATGAATATAACCCACACCCCCCATCTTATGACTATAATTTCCATAATAATTTCAACTCGTCACAGAGTTCATGGGGTTTCGAGTCCCCGAGTCTAATTCTCAACCAAATTGTCCTCCATATCCATCTAGTCCACATTCTTCCCAAGATTCATACTCAGATCCACCCATTCAGAATAGAAATCCATCTATCTTGGAAATGATGAGTATAAATAAGTCCAAGCAAAAATCACCATCAATCTTAGACATGATGATACGTGAGTCCACCGACTCACAACTTTATCACGATTACCCGTCCTATTTTCAAGTCCAATCAGAACATGATCCACCTATCGACTATGAAGGGATGCTAGCTGCCATGACTGAGGCTAAATTAGCCCGTGATCATGACATAGATTTGATGGTTCAATGCTTACGTTCTCACCGTCCGGCTGATTCTGATATCGCTGACCACTCGCTTAGAGCCGAAGAACCAAGTTGCTTTGGACAACAAGATTCTAATTCAGTACCATCATGTGAACTTGCCGAAACTCCAATTTTTGATAACTTGGCAAGTTTTTCCTTTCCTGAATTAGAACTTGAGCTTGAATATGATCATGATCTTCCACTTGATGATTCAATTTTATTTCCTGATCCAATAATGACTCCAGTGTCTCCACCTGATTTCACTTTTCCCGAGTCAACATTGGATCCTATTCCAATTCATTATGAAATTGAATCACCCATTTTAGATGATCATATTGAACTTGACCTAGATTCTCACAATCTCTTTACTTCTGAAATTGATTGTACAATTCTGACGGACGATGTTGACCTTAGTTTTGAAGAATTGTATGGCGATGAGCTAGAATTCCTTAATATTGGAAGTAAAGAGATATCATCCATATTAGGTCACATTCCATTGTGGGAAGAAGATTGTGGACTTGAGTTTCAATTTCTTGACTTGGACCCAATTCTTGAACCTAGCCCGACTCCTGAGCCCTTACTTGATTTGAGCATCTTCCCTGAGTCGGTATTCGTTCCCGCACCTATAATGTCCAAGTCAATAATTCCATCCTTTCATACTCCATTTTGGGACAAGGAGGTTGAGACAATTAACTCTGAAATTTATTATGAAATTTGGAAATTTGATGGGGTGGAAATACTAAAAAATGATTATATATATATTTTAGTGGGTTATGTAAGGAAAATTTCTGGTGGGTTCCACCAAATTATTTGTTATCTTGATTGGGCCGCATTTCGTGGACCAATTAGACCACCTCCGGAACCACCACCTTAAGGTAACTTCCGCCTTCCCTTGTTCTGTTTCATGCATATATGCATTCATTCATACATTGAGGACAATGCATGAGATAAGTGTGGGGTGGGTTTTACTAACATACTAACATAGGTAAAAACTAAAAAAAAAAAAAAAAAAAAATCTAAAAAAATTTTAAAAAAAAAATGTTATAAAAAGGAAATATTTTGACTTATTTTTTGAAAGAAATCTAAGTTAGTTTTAAGGATTAGGAAAATCATGATTAGGATTTCTAAAAACTTGGTCAAAATAAATAAATTGTTTAAATTTTTAGGTATAGGAGAGAAATTGAATAAATAATTAGTCTTGATTTTTACCTTAATGAAATGTGCATACCAAATGCATATCTAGGATTCTAAGACAAAGACCTTGTGCCTCATAAAAAAAAAAAGAAGAAAAAAAAAAAAATCACCAATTAAGCTGATACATGTGCCTCAAGAAGCATAAGTATTCATGCCTAAAGGTGAGTAAATAAAATAAAATCCTTAGTTTTGGGGCCTAGTTCACTCGAATTTGAGTCCGCGGGTGTTTTCTCACTTGGTGCCCTAAAGCCAACCGGTTTGGGAGTCATCGACTTTAAGTTCGTTACATGGGTGGATTAGAAAGCCTAAGAAGACTAAGAAATATAATATATGTATTAACACATCTAATAATCAATTAGTTAGGTATGAGGGCCTCAAGAAGCCTTGATACTTATACGAAAGAAAATTAGATGAGTTATACATGCAAAAAAAAAAAAATATATATATATATATTAACACATCTAATAGTCAATTAGTTAGGTATGAGGGCCTCAAGAAGCCTTGATACTTACACGAAAGAAAATTAGATGATGTTATAAAAATAATAAAGAGGCATGAGAGTCCAAGTTAAGGAATTCCTAGATTCACAAGGGTGCGTATGACTTTTGGTAACGAAAAAGACTATATTAGAAATTCAATTTTAATCCTTACCTAAAATGGATAACAATTTACTTTATAAAGACTAAGTCTGAAGAATGAATAAAAATGAGGATCCTAAAACTTATAGACTACTTAGTCTCTTCAAATATAATTCAAATATTTTACTTTTTATGGATTTTGTGGGTGCAATCCGCTGAAAACCCTCACGAGACAACACTCGTCCTCTAGGGTAACCTAGAGGTTTAACGGCTTGTTGCACGTGCTAAGTGCAACCGTGATTCCTACGAAAGTGAGTTAGGTTAGATTAACTTTTCATCTTTTCTTTTTCTTTGTTTTTACTCGAGGACGAGCAAAAGATAAGTGTGGGGGTGTGATTGGTAGTGAAAAGTGCATTTTTATCATCATATTTACCATCACATTTCATATTTATTCATTTAATTCTGCACATTTATTAATATTTTGTAATTTGTTGTGTGCAGGCCTCGAATTATTATTTTAACAATAAATAAAGCTTAAAGAGCCTAAAAGCCCAGATCCAAGCCCATATGTGAAGCCCAAGAGTCAAAGTGCAAATATCAATTGTCAAAGTGCAAATATACAAGGGCTAAAGTTGCAATTATCAAAGATGAGGGAAGGATAGAATTCTACCCAACCCTAAACTCTTGCAGGATGTGCATAAAAGCCAAAGATGAGAAGGAAATTCGTTTAAAGAGATTGGGAGAATACAAAGTCTAGATAACTTGATTTCCAAGTTATATCCATATCCCAATATTTAGAGCCAGGATCGAACTTCCAGAAGCAGGCACCCAGATGGACGGACCAGGAGAGGCCACGCGCCAAAGCGCGCGGCCAGAAGCCACAAAAGTGCCGCGGATGCTCGGCAAGGCGCGGCAAAGTGGATGAGTTAGGATCCCAGTTTTCGTGGGCAACTTCATCCGGGACTCCTCGGCCTTCTGCACCTATAAATATCACCTGCAGTGCAACGAACAGAGCGTCCAGCGTCCAGCAAAGGGCCAAAAGCTAGGGTTTTAGGTTTTAGGTTAGATTTTATTTTCACCTTTGTAAATTTTATTTTCTTCTTGTGAAAGCTGAGAGGAGATGTTGCATTCATGGAGGAAGGGATCCTCTTGTACCGATGGTGACAGCCGGTGTAAGTTATAAATTTTCCTCCATTGTTTAAATCAAATCAAAGCTTGTTTTGTTCTTTTTATGTTTTATTGTGTCTCTATCTTTGTCTATCATTGTTTTTCTACATTGTTTCTTTCTCTAATGTCTTGCCCACCATGAGATCCAACTGCTTCGAGAATACCTAGCCGAAGAAGGAACCTTGACGGCCCATGGCGATGAACAGGTCTTCATAGCTTGTTTTTCATTTCGTAGAGTAGATTAAGAAGGCGGACGATCCCATAAGTCGTGCTTGTACGCCTTCCAAGAAAAGGTAGATCATCGCAAAAGGATCGAAGGCAAGCAGACTAAAGAGATAAGTTTTCTTTCCTTTTCTTTTCTTTTCTTTTTTGTAGATTAAATCCACATCTTCCATAATTCTTTCCACAATTCTTTTCTTCACTTCATTGTAAATACCATCCATTGTAAATACCACTATTTAACAAAATAAC
Organism: Agave tequilana; assembly: GCA_038442645.1. NCBI lineage: Eukaryota > Viridiplantae > Streptophyta > Magnoliopsida > Asparagales > Asparagaceae > Agave > Agave tequilana. The sequence goes on along the minus strand of JAVJIF010014308.1, from coordinate 93,795 downwards.
TAAAAAAGATAAATTTTTAGAGAAACTTGCTTAACGCTTCCATCGCAGTCCCTCCTTGAGGATCACGACCCGCATAGCCCTGCTACCGCGGATTAGAACTGAGAACCTCACACTATTATTTCCAAAATCTAATATCCTTATTTTTGTGTGCAGGAAAACTCAGTCAACAGCGGCCAACAGGGGCTGCTGCTGTGCTGGGCCGAGGGGGCGTGGCCCTGCTGGGTGTGGGCGCTGGTGGAGGGGATCAGGCTGCCGGGGACTCGCGAAACTTGCCGAAGAGAGGGGAGTTGCGGCCATGGGGTTGCCGAGTTGGGGGGTTCTATTTGCTGCTGTTGTGGCTATGAAAAGGAGATCCAACTGCTGTTGTTGCCGTGGAGGAGCTGGCCTGCAAGAGGAGGAGAGAGGGGCTGTTGGGCTGGGGGTTCAGCCTCGCTGTCGGGCAAGGAAGGAGGGGATGGTCTTGGCCTGCTACTACGCTGTTGGGCGAAGGCCAGGCCTGTGGGCGGCTGTGAAGAGGAGATGGTGGCTCGGTACCATGAAAGGATGGAGATGCGACGGAGACCACGGGTTTGCCGGAGAATGCGGATGGATCTAGGCCATGGTGGTTGTGCCGTCGGCGGGATCTCGGCCAAGGAGAGGAGTCCGAACGGGGGTGCGCTCGTTGGTGGAGGCGGCTGGAGATGCTATGAGGGATTAGAGAATCTTAGGGTTAGGTTTATGATTAATCTTAGGATATAATTGGGTTTGGGTTAATGGGTATAATGGGTAGTGGGTATTGGGTCTTGAATTGGATTTGGGTAATGGATATAGGATCAGATAATGGGTCAAGGGTTTGGATCAGATAATGGACCAATGGTTATGAGATAATAGGATTAATAGGTATAGATCAAGATAATGGGTAAGAGTCAAGAATCAAAGGGAGTAGGAAATGATACTACTACTAATAACAGACATAATAGTAATAATAAAATAAAATCATAACAATAAGAATAATAACGACATTTTTAATAATAATGGCACTACTAATAATAATAAAAATAATTAATAATGAAATGATAATAGAAATATGCACTATCAATAATATCAATCAATATTAATAACAATGATAGAAATAATAGTAATATGTAATTTAAAAATATTGATAAGAAATATTTGTATTACATATATAAAGTCAAATTACCATTTACCATCTTAAAATAATTTGCATATTTAATAATAATAATAATCACAAGGAAAAAAATAATAAATTAAGTTAATAAAATAATTAGTAAATCAAAATAAATACTTTAGAAAAAAATAAAAATACAGTATTTCTGACCAGGGATCTTACATTCTACCCACCTTATAAAAATTTTGTCCTCGAAATCAATAGGGCAGGGAATGGTAAAAAGAATTCAAGAATCAAGGGAGAAAACAAACAAGCTTCACGTCGCTTCTCTGCACATCATAAATCCACCACGCTTCCGCTGCGCTACTCTGATGTATGCTACTGGCTTCAGTAAGGAGTAACCAATCTCAAGAGACAAAATCAAGGAATAGAATAGAGGAGGAGGAAGGAAAGCAAGATGGAAACCGGATCACTCTAAAATAAGAGTAGGGATCAAGGATATCAAAGATCAAAGATAAAGATTTCCAAAGGAAGGACGGCCAATTCCAAATGGACTGAATATCATAATGGATAGCATATGTATATTGCAGTGTAACTATAGCTTGTTTTCAAGTCACCGGTAAGAACTAGGTCTATCTTGCAAACCAAAAGTGAAAATTCAACATCGCAAGTCGAAAACCTAGGCTCTGATACCAAGAATACCCTGTCACGCCCCGCTTCCCAAAATACGCTGAAGCGGAGACGCGACACGAGTCGGCGACGCATATACGCAAGAAAAATACCTCACGTATACGCGCTAAGCCTTAAGTAACCCGAAATAAGGTATAAATCTCAACTGTAATAAATCATGATTACTGCAATATCACATATAAGCATCTGCGCATGATATCATATGAATCAAGAACTAGAATAATGACTGAATCTGATATAATAAGAATAAGGAAATAATACGAAAGCTAGAAAGATAAGAGTACCAGAATAGAATAGGGAGAAGCTCCAGCTATTTGCGAAGCGTACAGTCTCATCAAACACCTGCACATAGAAACAAAGCGTCCAATATCTGGACGTGCAAATCCAGGGTCGTCAGAAAGCGACCTGGTGAGTGTGTGTGTAAAGGGGAGAGCTCGTGCATATCATCAATGTGTACAGAATAATAACCAGATAAACTACAGACAGAAGATAACTGCATAACATGAATGAAGATAAAAGTCAACTATCACAACTGTAAATAAGCAACTGATACCTGAAGGTATAACCTAGCACGTGTCACTAGTTTGATGTACAATCCTACATCTATCATAGTTTATACAATATATATAGTCGGGTGATCACGATTAGTCATAATACATTAATAGTTTATTATTATTAATTATGTCAGCGAACACCAATTGTCACATGTAATAGACGCATCCCATACTACGCCTACCACACATGCCAATCGAGGTCCTCAGTTATTGAAACTGATCGGTTGGAGACATTGTCCATGCTTTAGGTGGGTCCCGTGCATACCCGGGACCACGGCCCAGACTCCTGGCGCTGAACCAGGACCTACCGCAAGGTAGTCAGGAACATGTATAATAGGAACAGGTACATGTATAACAGGAACAGGACGGGGTGCCAGTCACCCCACGGGAACCCTGCAGTGGAACCCTCTTTCGGCTGCGCAGCCTAAATCCTAGGTCCACCCAAAATACAGACGTTGTCTCCTCCATCAATCTCCTCAATCCCAGTGTAAGTTGTTTAATATCATGTTTTAGTTTATTAAGATTATTTAATGTACATGTTACTTGAATCACTGGGATAACTCAGTGGTAGTCACGGTAACAATATCAACATGTAATCAGGATACCGGTATAACAGGAATATATAATATCAATGAACAGGATACCGGTATTACAGGAATATGTAACAAGTATAACATGACGGTGTTGTTACCGTGTAACAATATTTTTCCAGTAATTAAGTAACATGGACAATAATATCAGGTAGATACCATGTATAAACAATCAAGTTCCTCGTGTAAATCAAGATATTCAGGATGAGTAATGACCTATTGTCATGAATAGAATAATCCGGGCAATGTATATAATCAACTCACATCCTCAAAGTCATTGATATATCCATCCTCTAAGTCATCAATAAATCTGATCGATCAATAGCTGTCACAAACAACTAGTAACTGGTACAAATATCTACTAACTCCTATAAACTCTGAACACAAGATCATCGATAAATAATCTCACCAATCGCTGATAAACTGATAACTGCTATCTGATAACTCTGAAATATAGGATCACCGATATCAAATAGATCACTATCACCATAGTTCAATCTCTGCTAACGGAAGTAACCAATAATTAATCATGAAGCATATGGTATATCCTCGAGATCAACAAGTCAAACATATTGAAATCATATCTAAATAGGAAACATCCTCAAATAACTGCAATTTAGAATAGTTCACTTCTAAGGTCAATATCAACAACTCATCCATACTCAAATGATATAATCAGTTGACACATCCAGAAACCCTTGCTTCTAATAATCCAAAACCAATATGATATCACATATCGAAGTTAAAGGTAAGATATCCACACATCTGGTCACAATCTAACAAAATCAGTCACATCTAAATACTGATCAATATCCAATGTAAATAACATAAATTTCAGTTCGACCCAAACTCTAACTAAGTCCATATACTGATCCAAGCATCAAGTAATCCAATTTTTTAGTAAAGTAACATCATAACAAGTCCGTCATCAATACCCAAATGAATCATCACTTAAGTTATTACCAATGAAAGAATAACAAGTCTGGAAAGTACTCTACATGAAATATGTCAATCTCATCTTAATGCAGATCAGGCTATTATAAATAATGTAAAATCTCAGATCGACTCAAACTCAAGATCAGTCCAAATCACGGTCCAACTTTCCTCACAACTAAATCCGCATCCAGAATAATAAATAACTAGTAAGAGCTAATAAGAATACTAATATCCTGGTGACAAAACATCGAGTTCAGAAATGTCTAACATCAAATCACAATAGATCCATTATTTGTGGTATTTATAAACTGTCTCATATCATTATATAAATGTCATATCTACTTGTCCACAATATCTAAAAGTGTTCCAGTTGGGATAATCACTAAATACATGAATGTCAAATCTTCCAAACATAAACTATATCAACCACAAGGTCAAGCCGAGTCAAGTCATCGTCTAAGGTACACTAAAACTAGGCCTAAGCCAACAACTCCAAACTACCAACACATGAAATGACACTGATACGAGCTCCTATCAACTATGTAAATAAAGTAAACAATTATAGATATCTCATGAAGTAGTACAAGTAATCAAATTGGTAAAATGCAGCAGAAAGTCACATGAAATGATAAGTGCAACATGTAAAGCATACTGATAACGGTAAATATACAAGAACGAACACTCACATGAAATGACGCGATTTCGGAACCGAATCGCCGTCTGGTCTTCACTGCACGAACCGGTACTGGTCTACAAATCACCCCATGGGTCGGTCTTCGAATCACCTATGCATCGGGTCCACACAAGCACGAATCTGATTCGGGTCCGGGTCCTGCAAAGGTTCAGATCTCACCAAATGGGTCTGAATCACTGAAGCACGCAACTGTACACATATCACACACTCATACATACTTGAACATAATCACACACGTACTCAAGCATACACTCAAGCGTATACAGTACGTGCACGTGCCCGTACACGTACATATGTATAAAAGTATGTACATGTATGAAAACATTAATGGACAACACCCATCCTCTTTACAGCATACAGCACACGCACACTATACATATTTACACACATATATATTTATTAACACACACACCAAATACCCACAATAGCCAAATATGCAACACTCATGCATGCATAAATAACTCAACAGAGAAAATAAAGGGAGGGGAAACAACTCACAACAAAAGAGACTCACGGCAGCGGCGTCGCACGGAGTAGTTGGAGGCCGCGAAGTCTGTTGGTGGCTCACCGGAGAAGTGATGACGCGTCGTGGATGTTCCGGCGAGGTGGCGGAGTGCCCGGGAGGTGACGAGAGTTGTTCGGGTGCTGCCGGAGTGCTTCCGACGCGGCTGGCCTGGGCTGTGCAGTCTGGCTCGGCCAGGGCGTTGCTGTTGGTGCGTTGCCAAGGGAGAGGGGCGGCCAACAGGGGCTGCTGCTGTGCTGGGCCGAGGGGGCGTGGCCCTGCTGGGCGTGGGCGCTAGTGGAGAGGATTGGGCTGCCGGGGACTCGCGAAACTTGCCGAAGAGAGGGGAGTTGCGGCCATGGGGTTGCCGAGTTGGGGGGTTCTATTGGCTGCTGTTGTGGCTATGAAAAGGAGATCCAACTGCTGTTGTTGCCGTGGAGTAGCTGGCCTGCAAGAGGAGGAGAGAGGGGTTGTTGGGCTGTGGGTTCAGCCTCGCTGTCCGGGCAAGGAAGGAGGGATGGTCTTGGCCTGCTACTGCGCTGGTAGGCGAAGGCCAGGCCTGTGGGCAGCTGTGAAGAGGAGATGGTGGCTCGGCACCATGAAAGGATGGAGATGCGATGGAGACCACGGTTTGCCGGAGAATACGGATGGATCTAGGCCATGGTGGTTGTGCCGTCGGCGGGATCTCGGCCAAGGAGAGGAGTCCGAGCGGGGGTGCGCTCGTTGGTGGAGGCGGCTGGAGATGCTATGAGGGATTAGAGAATCTTAGGGTTAGGTTTATGATTAATCTTAGGATATAATTGGGTTTGGGTTAATGGGTATAATGGGTAGTGGGTATTGGGTCTTGAATTGGATTTGGGTAATGGATATAGGATCAGATAATGGGTCAAGGGTTTGGATCAAAGAATAGACCAATGGTTATGAGATAATAGGATTAATAGGTATAGATTAAGATAATGGGTAAGAGTCAAGAATCAAAGGGAGTAAGAAATGATACTACTACTAATAAAAGACATAATAGTAATAATAAAATAAAATAATAACAATAAGAATAATAACGACATTATTAATAATAATGGCACTACTATAATAATAAAAATAATTAATAATGAAATGATAATAGAAATATGCACTATCAATAATATCAATCATAATAATAATGATAGAAATAATAGTAATATGTAATTTAAAAATATTGATAAGAAATATTTGTATTACATATATAAAGTCAAATTACCATTTACCATCTTAAAATAATTTGCATATTTAATAATAATAATAATCACAAGGAAAAAAATAATAAATTAAGTTAATAAAATAATTAGTAAATCAAAATAAGTACTTTAGAAAAAAATTAAAATACAGTATTTCTGACCAGGGATCTTACAATGAGTCGATGCTAAATTCTAGCCAAGGCAAAGAGAGGGATCTGAAAATCACCTAGAGGGGGGGTGAATAGGTGATAATGCTAATCAATGCACAAATAAAAAATTATGATGCAATAATCTCCCAAAACAAGACTAGAAGCCGGATTCCCCGTGAAGGGCTCTGAACTCCTTCCTCGTGATTCCTCTGGATATGAGTTGGAGGTGCACAATGCAATCTTGTTGTATGGGACTTTGATTGACAGGATGAATGAACACTAGAGAATATTGCAATGAAAATAGAGAGCAAGTAATAAGAACAATGAAAGTAAAGCAAGAAGTAAGAGCAAATAAACCAAACGCAAACACCGAGAATTTTTCGAGGTTCGAGCATCCAGCTCTACGTCCCTGCCTTCCCCAGAAGGATTTCTAACCACTATAACTTCACAAAGATGTTACAAATACACCGGAGTACCCAACTCCACAATCTCAAGTACAAGTTCTCTCTTGGTGTTCAAAAGACCACAAACTCTCTTTTGCAAAACTCTTTTCCCTTACAAAAATCCTTGTAGAACAATGAGTAGGAATGAAGCTCTTGTGTATAAGGAGAAAAGAAAAAGAAATCAGAGAGTTCTTGAAAACACTTCAGAAAATGGGAGAGAATTTCAGCACAAAACCAAGAAAACCAAGCTCTTTTGAATGCCTTAAACTTTTCAAACTTTTGCAAATTTTTCTTTTTTTTTTACCTCTCCCCAAACACCCCTATTTATAGTAGAGGGCTAGGGTTTAGAGATAAAACATACTTAAGGCCAATTAGAAAGTAATAGGGTCAGCAAATAACATTTAAACACTTATTAGGGAGAAAAAGACAAATAAACATGTTTAAAATTATAGCCGTTACTGTTCAAACGGCTATTCCGGTCGACCGGTCGGTCGACCGAAGTTCAAAAATAAGAGCCGTTGCTGGCTCTCGGTCGACCGCCCGGTCGACCGAAAATACAGAGAGCAAATGTCTTACAGTCAGGCAGGTTCCGGTCGACCGCCCAGTCAACCGTGAAACGTGCACACGGATACGCACTTCTGCCAGAACCTCGGTCGACTGGGTCGGTCGACCGGCTTGACCTGACACTAGGGTCGGCCGACCCGACGGTCGACCGGCTCAGGTCAAAGGCCAAAACAAAAACAGAATTTTGAAGATGATTTGATTTTTAATAAAATATTTTTGAATAGGGATAAGTATAAAATATAATAATGAATTTGTAAACAGAAGATTGTATATTAAAATATTTTGTACATATTATAGGAAATATTTTGGAAATAAGATGTGCGCAAAAACGTGTGTGATAGAGCTTCAAACCTATTCACTATTTTTAACAAAACTATAAAACTAGAAACAAATCTAATGAATTATCTTGAGCAATCTTGAAGTCTTGAGCCATGCAATGCCTTACTAGAGCCTTCTCTTCTATGTTCCTTCCGAAATGTGCAAAAACGCCTTCTTTACTTCATGAACCTAGAAGTTCTTGCAAAAGCTAAGCAATGGCCTCCAAATATGGTACTAACCTGAAACTTATCTTAAACAAACTTATTAGTACCAAATAGCTCTTATTTGTTTTGTTATCATCAAAACTCTAAACAAATGGAGAGTGTAACCTTTTGGGCCAACAATCTCCCCCTTTTTGATGATGACAAAACAAATAGGCTATAAACAAAAATATAGGGAGGAGAAAGCTCCCCCTCAAATTATGCTATATTTAAACAAAGAAAAACAATATAATTTGTAATTTGCAAGTAAATATCATGAAACCAAAACCATAAACACCATGAGATATAAAACACTTGCAAAGCACTTAAACTCAAATTATAAGAATTCATGAAAACACATCAAAAACTAAAAACATATATAACTCATATGGAACCAAAACCATATGAATTTGTATTTCCATACATAAACTCATTCTCCCCTTTTTGTCATACATCAAAAAGGGTCAAGAAAACATTGTTATTCAATAACACAAATTTAGTTCACCACATATGAAAGAAAATCTAGCAAAATCAAGTGGTTTAGTGAAAATATCGGCAAGTTGCAAATCCGTAGAAATATAATCAATATCTATATCTCCTTTCTCAAAATGATCTCTAAGAAAGTGATATCTAATCTCAATGTGCTTGGTCTTACTATGTTGATTTGCATTCTTAGTCATATGTATAGTACTAGTATTATTACAAATATTTTTATATAGTTATAATGCAAATCATAATCAAGGAGAGTATGTTTCATCAAAGGACTTGTACACAACAAGCCCCCGCGGCAACATACTCCGCCTCGGCGGTTGAGAGAGCTACGAAATTTTGTTTCCTAGAGGACCATGAAACAAGACAATTACCAAGAAATTGACATGTCCCACTAGTACTCTTTCTATCTACTCTACAACCCGCATAGTCGGCATCCGAATAACTCGTCATTGAGAAATCTCCGATTTTCGGATACCAAAGACCATTCCAATTGTGCCCTTAATATAACGAATAATGCGTTTTACCGCAATAAGATGGGACTCTTTGGGACACGATTGAAATCTAGCACAAAGACACACACTAAACATTATGTCCGGCCTACTTGCCGTTAAATACAAAAGACTACCTATCATGCTTCTATACAATTTAATATCAACATTTTTACCTTGGTAATCCTTATCAAGCTTGGTTGTAGTTGCCATGGGATTGTTGCAAACTTTAGAGTCTTCAAGTCCAAACCTCTTTACGAGTTCCTTTGCGTACTTGGCTTGACATATGAAGTTCCCATCTTGCAATTGCTTGATTTGGAGTCCAAGAAAGAAATTCAATTCACCCATGGAAGACATTTCAAACTCACATTGCATAACCTTTTCAAACTCCTTGCATAAAAACTCATTAGAAGATCCAAAAATAATATCATCAACATAAATTTGCACAATTAAAATGTCATTATCAACATGCTTAGTAAAAAGAGTTGTGTCTACTTTGCCTTTGACAAAATCATTTGAGATGAAAAGCTAGAAAGCCTTTCATACCAAGCTCTTGGAGCTTGTTTCAATCCATACAATGCTTTATCAAGTTTAAAACAAAATTGGGATGAACATGATCAACAAAGCCGGGAGGTTGTTCAACATAAACTTCTTCATTTATAAAACCATTCAAAAATGCACTTTTCACATCCATTTGAAAAAGTTTAAAATTTTAAAAGATGCAAAAGCTAGTGTCATCCGTATGGCTTCAAGCCGTGCTACGGGTGCAAAGGTCTCCTCAAAGTCAATTCCCTCAACTTGAGTGTAACCTTGGGCCACTAACCTAGCTTTATTCCTAATGACATTACCAGACTCATCCATCTTGTTTCTAAAGATCCACTTAGTACCAATTATTGGTCTATCGTGGGGCCTAGGAACAAGATGCCAAACTTGGTTGCGCTCAAATTGATTGAGTTCCTCTTGCATGGCTAGCAACCAATATGAGTCCGCCTCGGCTTCGAGGATGCTTTTGGGTTCAAAATGAGAAATGAAAGCAAAGTTACCACATAAGTCATGGAGTTTGGAGCGAGTTGTTACCCCTTTAGATGCATCACCTAAGATGAGCTCCTTGGGATGATTTGTAGCATATCTCCAAGCTTTAGGACGCGGTTGAGAGCTTTTCTCTTTATCCTCTAGAACTTCACCAATGGATTCTTGCTTTTCTTCTTGAGCGGGTGAGTCCTTCAAAGATAGTCTCTCTATGTCTTCACCTAATGGGTCAATCTCTACAACATTCTCAACAACCACATTAGATTCTTCAAATTTAACATGCATGGATTCTTCAATGGTAAGGGAAGATCTATTGAATACTCTATAAGCTTTACTAGTAGTAGAGTATCCAACAAAGATAGCTTCATAAGCCTTAGCATCAAATTTACCCAAGTTATCTTTAGTATTCAAAACAAAATACTTGCATCCAAAAGCTTTGAAATATGCAACATTAGGTTTTCTAGAATGATACATTTCAAAAGATGTTTTGGAAGAATTTTTACACAAATAAATACGATTTGAAATATAGCATGCGGTGTTTACGGTCTCGGCCCATAAATATTGAGGGAGGTCATATTCACTTATCATGGTCCTAGCCATCTCTTGAAGTGTTCTATTTTTCCTTTCTACAACTCCATTTGTTGTGGAGTTCTAGGACATGACATTTCATGCTTGATTCCCTTTTCATCACAATAAGTCATGAAGAGTTGGTTAACAAACTCACCACCTCTATCACTCCTTATTCTCAAAATCGAAAACCTTTTTCTTTTTCAACCCTTTTTCGAAAAACTTTGAAATGAGAAAAAGTTTGATCTTTGTATTCCAAACAGAAAACCCAAGTGAAACGGGAAAAATCATCAACTAAAACAAATGCTAATCTACTACCATTTAAGCTCTTAGTTTTAGTTGGTCCAAAAAGATCCATATGAATTAATTCTAATGGCCTAGTTGACATGATATCCTTGATTGGTTTGAAGGAAGACTTGGTTTGTTTCCCAAGTTGGCACGCACCACAAATGCGGTCTTTCTCAAACTTCAAGCAAGGTATACCCTTCACCAATTCCTTAGAATTAATCCTAGAAAGATGGTCAAAAGATGCATGTCCTAATCTTCTATGCCAAAGCCAAGAATTTTCATCAAAAGCATTCAAGCATTTAGTAGAACAATCTAAATTAAGCATGTCAATGATATAGACATTATTGTCACGAAAACCGGTAAGAATACAATCATTGGTTTTACATCAAAATCTTGCAAGAAGAATCATCAAAAACAACTTTAAACCACGGTCACAAAGTTGACTAATGCTAAGCAAGTTATGCTTCAAACCATCAACAAGAACTACATTTTCTAAAATAGGAGATGCACCAATTTGAATGTTACCTATACCGATGATAGTGCCCTTGGAGTCATCCCTGAAGGTGACGGTGCCACCTTCCATGTACCTTGATAGGGTTGTAAAGTTATTGATGTCCCATGTCATGTGTCTTGAACAACCACTATCAAGGTACCACCGCTCCTTACGTCTTGGAGCCTTGGTGTGTACCTACATCAAACAATTTAGGACTTGATTTTGGTACCCACATTTTCTTGGGTCCTAAAGGGTAGTGCCATGAACCCAAACAAGATTATTTAATCTATTAACTTGGTCATAACAAAACTTAGCCAAATGTCCATTTTTACCACAATAAGTACATCTATACACTCTACCATATTTAAAAGCATAGTGAGTGTGAGATTTGTGAGCATGTGTGGATTTAGCATGAGTGTGGTGTGTAGTTTGAGCATGGGGAATTTTAATATGAGGATCTTTAGCATGAGAGGTGTGCTTTTTAGAAAACTTTTCTTCAAGTTTCTTTGTGTTAAAAGCACAATCTTTTAAAACCTTTTAAAATCAACCATTTTAGTTTTTAAAGAAGAAATTTCTTTTTCATCAACCTTAGGAAATTTTGCCTTACAAGAAATCTTGTAAGCACTAAATTCTTCTTGAATAGAAATGAGATTGGAAGAAATTTCATCTTTTTCTTTAGAAACCATAGCAAGTTGATTTTTAAGAAAAGCAACTTTCTTTTTCAATTTTGAACACTCAATCTTTTTATTATCATAAGTTTCAGAGAGTTCACCAAAAGCATGTACAATAACTTCTTTAGTTAATTCATCATCTTCATCAAAAGGTTGTGGGGTTACCTTTGGTGTTGTTTGCCATGAAACACATGTTCGCCGTGTCCACCTCGTCTTCGGATTCGCTTTCCGAATCCCATCTGGCTTTGTAGGCTTTCTTTTCCACCGGTTTCTTTGGCTTGAAGGAGGAAGTCATCTTCTTCTTGAACTCCGGGCAATCCGCCATGATATGTCTGGGCTTTCGGCAATTGTAGCAAATAATTATTCTCTCCTCTTTACCTTCAAATTTTCTTCGGAGGTTGAGCTTGTTCTTCCGGTACATCCTTTTGACATTTCGCACAAGAAGGGAGAGCTCCTCATCTTCTTCTTCATCTTCTTCATCGTCCTCAAGAGTGGATGAAGACTTGAAGGCTATGGACTTCTTCTTTAGTGGAGCGGCCTCTTCTCTTGCCTTCTTTTCCATCTCATGGGTTTTTTAAGTTCCCAATGAGACTAATGAGGTCCATTTCATCCTTGTCGTTCAATTCTTTCAAGGTGGTGGCCTTCATCTCCCATGATGAAGGAAGAGCTCGAATCACTTTTCGCACTTTTTGGTCATTGGAGATATCATCACTTAAAGAGGAAAGAGCATTGGTGATTTTAGTAAACCTTGTAATCATGCAATCAATGGTTTCATCATCAATCATTTTAAAAGATTCATATTGGGACCTTAAGAGATCTATCTTAGCTCTCTTAACTTGTGAAGTCCCCTCGTGTGTGACCAACAAATGTTGCCAAATCTCATAGGCGGATTGGCAGTGTATTACCCGTGTAAGGTCGTCCTCATTCAAGGCGGTTAGAAGGGAATTTTGGGCCTTGGAGTTAGCCTCATATTCTCTAAAGGTAAAGTCGGACCATGTGCTTTCATCACTATCGGGTCTAACATAGGGTTTGGTCAAGGATTTTGCCACTAAGCTACCTAAAGATTGTAAAAAGATAGTCATCTAACCTTCCAAATAGGGAAATTAAGTCCATCAAATTTAGGAGGGGTTTTGATGTTGTCGGCCATGTTTACTAGTGAATGACAAATGGAATGCAAATGTTGATTAGCAAATTTTAAGGATCTCTCTAAGGATGTTAAGCCAAACCTAGAGTCCAAGCTCTGATACCAATTGAAAATCACCTAGAGGGGGTGAATAGGTGATAATGCTAATCAATGCACAAATAAAAAATTATGATGCAACAATCTCCCAAAACAAGAGTAGAAGCCGGATTCCCTGTGAAGGGCTCTGAATCCTTCCTCGTGATTCCTCTGGATATGATTTGGAGGTGCACAATGCAATCTTGTTGTATGGGACTTTGATTGACAAGATGAATGAACACTAGAGAATATTGCAATGAAAATAGAGAGCAAGTAATAGAGCATGAAAGTAAGCAAGAAGCAAAAGCAAGTAAACCAAACGCAAACACCGAGAATTTTTCCGAGGTTCGAGCACCTAGCTCTACGTCCCCGCCTTCCCCAGAAGGATTTCTAACCACTATAACTTCACAAAGATGTTACAAATACACCGGAGTACCCAACTCCACAATCTCAAGTACAAGTTCTCTCTTGGTGATCAAAGGACCACAAACTCTCTTTTGCAAAACTCTTTTCCCTTACAAAAATCCTTGTAGAACAATGAGTAGGAATGAAGCTCTTATGTATAAGGAGAAAAGAAAAAAAAATCAGAGAGTTCTTCAAAACACTTCAGAAAATGGGAGAGAATTTCAGCACAAAACCAAGAAAACAAGCTCTTTGAATGCCTTAAACTTTTCAAACTTTTGCAAATTTTTCTTTTTTTTAACCTCTCCCAAACACCCCTATTTATAGTAGAGGGCTAGGTTTAGAGATAAACATACTTAAGGCCAATTAGAAAGTAATAGGGTCAGCAAATAACATTTAAACACTTATTAGGAGAAAAAGACAAAATAAAACATGTTTAAAATTATAGCCGTTACTGTTCAAACGGCTATTCCGGTCGACCGGTACGATCGATCGACCGAAGTTTAAATAATAGCCGTTGCCGGCTCTCGGTCGACCGCTCTCTCGGTCGACCGAAAAACACAGAGAGCAAATGTCTTACAGTCAGGCAGGTTCCGGTCGACCGCCCAGTCAACTGTGAACGTGCACACGGATACACACTGCTGCCAGAACCTCGGTCGACTGGGTCGGTCGACCGGCTTGACCTGACACAGGGTCGGCCGACCGGACGGTCGACCGGCTCAGGTCAAAGGCCAAAACAAAAACAGAATTTTAAAGATGATTTGATTTTTAATAACATATTTTTGAATAGGGATAAGTATAAAATATAATAATGAATTTGTAAACAAAAGATTGTATATTAAAATTTTTGTACATATTATAGGAAATATTTTTGAAATAAGATGTGCGCAAAAACGTGGTGTGATAGAGCTTCAAACCTATTCACTATTCTTTAACAAAACTATAAAACTAGAAACAAATCTAATGAATTATCTTGAGCAATCTTGAAGTCTTGAGCCATGCAATGTCTTGCTAGAGCCTTCTTTTCTATGTTCCTTCCTAGATGTGCAAAAACGCCTTCTTTACTTCATGAACCTAGAAGTTCTTACAAAAGCTAAGCAATGGCCTCCAAATATGGTACTAACCTGAAACTTATCTTAACAAACTTATTAGTACCAAATAGCTCTTATTTGTTTTGTTATCATCAAAACTCTAAACAAATGGAGAGTGTAACCTTTTGGGCCAACAAGATCTTCCATAAAAATGTTGATGATAAGCTATCTAGCACTGATACTTTTATCATGGAGCCGTGTCTTGTCGGAAACGCGTCCGACAAGTGTGTCATATGTATTTTTAAGAATTTCCCACGTGTCCACATGTTATGTCTGTACGCGTCGGAAAAGATCACAATTGTAAAATTCTTTTGATTGAATAGAAGATTACAATGGATACAATCCGATTACAAAATAGAGGTAATCTCAGGGTTGATTCTCCTCTTTATTTAAAGCTGGGTTCTTCATGTGGCGGTGGAGAGTGAGTCTGTTCTCCGTTGACCGGTCGACGTCAAGTGTCTCTTGTGGATCCTCTCTTTGGATCTACTGTAGAGTAGCACAGCTCCTATCGGTAATGGAATCTCAAGAGATTTAAAGAACTTGAACTGAGCGAGTTAACAAAAAGAGTTGAACTCTTCCCAGGCTACAAGAGCTTCGAGGCCGAACTCTGCTGAGGTAGCTCTCCTCCTCTGCCCATGCCTTTTTGGATTCCTTCATCGGGACTCTCCTCCTCAGTCCTTTTAGAAGAGGTCCCCTCAGAGCCTCTTTTAGAAGAGGTCCCCTCCCCCCGGGGTCCATTAGAGAGGTCTCCTTCCAACACCCCCCTGCCGTCCTCTTTCTTCTCTAGCTATTCATAGCTATTTATAGAGGAATTGGGGTGTAACCAACCCCTTAAATCTCTCCATAATGAGAGGGGGTGTAACCAACCCCTAAATCTCTCCATAATGAGAAGTTATTCCCTATTATGTGGAGAGAAAATGGGGTGTACTGACTAAGTTCGTGGCTGTCAGTTATAGCAGAAATGTAGGTCTCGTGCTGGACGCGGACCTCGCTTTGATGTTGAACACGGAGCTCACAGGCTCGCGTCTGTGTTAGAACGCGGAGCTGCTCAGGCTTGCGTTTGAGTTGAAATGCGACCTTTGCGTCTGACAAAGGATGCGAGGTCTGCGTCTGGAGGCCTCCGCGTTTGACTGAGAAAGGACACGAGGTCCGCTTGTTTGGCGATCTCCGCATCTGATATTGGAACGCGAGGTCCGCATCTGGCGACCTCCGCGTTTGACATTGGAACGCAAGGTCTGCGTCTGGGAAGTTCGCGTCTGGGAGGTTCGCGTCTGAGACTGGAAGCTATCTCCGCATCTGAGGTTCGCGTCTGAGCTTTGTCCGTATAATTTTTTGATAGGCTACAGAACCCCCTCCAAGTTTTCGTATTCTGTGGTTGACTAAGACGGATTTCGGAATACTTTGGACTTCAATTGAATCGGAACTTCCTGTAATCAACTAGCATTCTTCTGAGAGGAGGTCTCGAGCTTGATCTTGTCTAGATTCTGGTCTTCGTGAGTGTACTATTGAACTGCTTGAAGCCTCCAGACAGATCGTTTGTAATTTAATTGTCGGTGTACTGTTGAATTGGTGGAGTTGTCAATTGCCTTTGCCAGTGTACTGTTGAACTGATTGCAGTAGCAGAGGCATACTCTTTGTATTAGGGGGAAGAGAGGACGCAGCTCTCACAGACGCAGTTCTGCACACTGATCAAGTGGAGATGCAAACTTCACCAAAGTTGAGACGCGACTCTCAATTGTTGTAGAGACGTGGCTCTCAATTTCTGTAGAGACACAACCTTTACTTGCTGTTGAGATGCAACTCTTAAGTTCATTGAGACGCGGCTCTGTACTTGAGACGCGAAGTTCACGCTCAAAGCTTCTTTGAAAGAGTTTTAATTGCCAGAGGTGTGATATTAACTTGGCAAATTAAATAACTCTACTGGGAGAATTTGAGAGGTTACTGTCAGAGGTGTGATGTTTAACTTGACAGTGGTATCATGACTTGTGATTTGATTAAGTTTTGTGGACTTGTTATTCTATTGATGAGAATAACAAGTGGAGTTTGATCCGCTGGGGATTATTTTAGAGTCTATCGTCAGAGGTTTAGTGTTAACATGACTAGTACTCTGCTGGGAATGAAAGTTTGCTGTGTGATATTAACATAACAATGATTGATTTTGTGATCCACGCAATTTAAGTGGACCTGTCATTCTATTGAAAAGAATGACAAGTGGGATTGGAAATGTTGAAGATCCATGGAGATTTTTACCGTCGAGGTGTAATGTTAACATGTCGGGTTTGGGTTTGCAAGTTGAGCAAATTGAACTGTTAGAGGTGTAATATTAACTTAGCACCCCGAAAGTCTCATTTTCACTGAGAAAATTGAGAGAAGATCATTGTCATAAGTGTGATGTTAACTTAACAACGATTGATTTGCGATATGAGCACTTTAGTCAGAAGTGTAGTATTAACTTGACCAAGAGATGTTGCAATTTATGCAGTTTGGTGGACTCGCCGTCCTATTGAAGAGGACTGACAAGTGAAAATTTTTGTCAGAGGTGTGATGTTAACTTGACCGGGATTTGTCTTGCGAGTGGAGCGAGTTTGGTCAGAGGTGTGATGTTAACTTGACCGGGATTTGTCTACTGTTAGAGGTGTGATTTTGAACACAGTATTTTGAGTGGACTTGTCATTCTATTGAAGAGAATTGACAAGTTAAAGTTTTACCCCCTGGGATACATCAAATATTACTGTCAGAGGTGTGATGTTAACATGACAGGTTCAATTTGTAATTTATTCCACTAGGGAAATTGAGGGAAATCACTGTTAGAGGTTTAATGTTAACTTATAGTGAATATGCCAGAGGTATAATGTTAACTTGGCATGTTTGATCTGTGATTATTTCACTGGAAAAATAGTCACAGGTTTTTTTGTGGTCCTACCATTCCATGGATGGGAATTGGTAAGGGATTTTGGAGGGGATTTTAGGGAATGAGTTGTCAGAAGTAATTGTTAACATGACAAATATTGATTTCCCTAGAAAATAAAGATTTACTATTAGAGTGTAATGTTTAACATAATAGTTGGAATTTTATGATTTAAGCAATTTAAGTGGACCTGTCATTCTATTGAAGAGAATGACAAGTAAGACTAGACCCGTCGGGGATCTAAATATTTCTTTACCGTCAGAGGTGTGATATTACTTAACGGATCAGATTGAACTTGTCAGAGGTGTGATATTAACTTGACAAGGATGTGTGCTAGAGGTGTACTGTTTACTTAGCCCCATAAGAACTTCAGTTTCGTTGGGGAGACTGAAGATATCACTATCATAAGTGGTGCTAAACTTGACAGTGGAGGTAATGCTAGAGGTGATGTTGTTAACTTAGCATTGGTCATCTCGACTCTGATAGGAAGTTTGAGGGAAAGTCATTGTCATAGGTGTATTGTTGAACTTACAATAAATTGGATGCTAGAGGTGTGATGTTAAACTTAGCATCGCTCATTTCAGCTCAATATGAAAGCATGATGAAAAGTGACTGTCAGAGGTTTAATATTGAACTTGACAGCAACTTAATCACTGTTAGAGGTGTAGTATAACATAACAGTAATTTGTCAGAGGTGTAATGTTAACATGACAGTAGTTAGTTTGCGATATGAACAATTTTGAGGACTTATCATTCTATTGATGAGAATTGATAAGTGGAGTTTGGAATGTCAGAGGTGTAGTATTAACTTGACAATCATTGATTTGTGACTCCATGTAGAGGAGCGACAAGTAAGCTTGTACTCGCTGGGGAGTATTGAAACTTTCCATTGTCAGAGGTTTGATATTAAACCTAACAATGATTGTATTTGTGGACCTACCACTCTATGGAAGAGAATTGGTTGGGATTTTGGTGGAAAATAAAATGAACTGTCAGATGTTTAATATTAACATGACAATCATTGATTTCCTAGATGTGTGTAAAATTCGCTGTTAGAAGTGTACTATCAATATAACAGCGGGGATTTTAATGAGTTTTCATTGTCAGAGGTTTAATATTAACTTGACAGAATCTACTAGGGATTGAAAAATATGGTTTCTCAGAGGTTTTTGTTAACATGACAATCCAGTTCATTTCATTGGAGGAATGAACATAGGTATTTTTGTGGCCCTACCATTCTGTGGGTGAGAATTGGTAGGAGATTTTGGAGGAGAGGATGGGACCAAGTCCCTCAAGGCTTTTAGCAAACCTTCTACTCAGGCTCGTATTTCCACGTCTGAGAAAGTACACGAGGTCTGCTTCTGGCGATCTCCGCGTCTGACATTGGAACGCGAGGTCTGCGTCTGGCGACCTCCGCGTTTGATTGAAAAAGGACGCGAGGTCCGCGTCTGGCGACCTCCGCGTTTGATATTGGAACGTGAGGTCCGCATCTGGCAACCTCCGCATTTGACTGAGAAAGGACGCGAGGTCCGCGTCTGGCGACCTCCACGTCTGACATTGGAACGCGAGGTCTGCGTCTCTTGGGGAGTTTGAGTTTGAAGCCTTACAGGCTAAAAAACTGACAGCTCAGTCATCTGAAAGTTGCAGTGACAATCAAAGACACCGCCGAGATGAACTGCTCGCACCCCATGGGATGAGAGCTTCTCAGTTCATATTTGAACATGGCCTCTTGGGGCTGAACGCGAACCTCGCGTTTCTGAAGTGAAACGCGATGATCTCCTTCTGGCACAGCTCCTGCTAAACGCGTGTCTTGCGCTTTTGAATAGAAACACGAAGGTCAACCTTTAACACTGTCAGCGACTCTCGCACGCTAAGGTCATGTTCTGGCGCGGCCTTAGGCTGAACATGGGTCGCGCGTCCTCGCGTTTTGGCTCAGCTTGAGGCCGGACGCGGACTTCACGTTTTGGCGCCGAAACGCGCAGCTCGTGAACGCGAGCATCGCGTTTTGTTGCAGAAATGCGGGGCTGAAAGCGAACTTCGCGTTTGGTGCTGAAACGCGGGGGTGAAAGCGAGCTCTGTTTGCTGATGGTAAACTTGGCGTCTTTGTCAACGATCAGCAATCCGTTTGACTCGCAGGAGTTGATGCGAACCCCCTGCAAATTGGATTTGCTGAGCCTTGGGAGGAGATTTGCGGCGAGATTTGCCTTCATCATCATTGGCCTCACGGGTCTCGTAGGAGACATTGATGCGGGCCACATATGCTGTTGCAACCACTCCTATCTGCTGACGATGAGTGCAATGCCTTCGCCGTCTCTCGGCATTCCGATTGAGTCGAAGAGGTTGTTGAGAACCCCTAGCATCCAGAACTTGAAGTGCCTTGATAAAAGGATGGAGGAGAGATTGGTTTCTATTGCCATCTTAACCGTGGGTCATGGTGCAGGTCTCTGAAGAGACATTGGGGCTGACCATGTTATCTCCACGGGAGACTCCCGAAGCTTTGGGGGAGTTCAACTTCTGTTGGTCGAATTCGATCATACGAGATTCAACTGTGGATCCAAGCATCTTGACGTCGGCTTGCGCCACCACTTTCTCGTTGGTTGAGAAAGATCATTGTCCCCAGCGGAGTCGCCATCTTTTGTACGCGTCGGAAAAGCTCACAATTGTAAAATTCTTTTGATTGAATAGAAGATTACAAGGGATACAATCCGATACAAAAGAGAGGGAATCTCAGGGTTGATTCTCCTCTTTGTTTAAAGCTGGGTTCTTTATGTGGCGGTGGAGAGTGAGTCTTGTTCTCCGTTGACCGGCCGAACGTCAAGTGTCTCTTGTGGATCCTCTCTTTGGATCTACTGTGGAGTAGCATAGCTCCTATCAGTAATGGAATCTCAAAGAGATTTAAAGAACTTGAACTTAGCAAGTTAACAAAAAGAGTTGAACTCTTCCCAGGCTACAAGAGCTTCGAGGCCGAACTCTGCTGAGGTAGCTCTCCTCCTCTGCCCATGGCTTCTTAGATTCCTTCATCGGGACTCTCCTCCTCAGCCCTTTTAGAAGAGGTCCCCTCAGAGCCTCTTTTAGAAGAGGTCTCCTCCCCCCGGGGTCCCTTAGAGAGGTCTCCTTCCAACACCCCCTGCCGTCCTCTTTCTTCTCTAGCTATTCATAGCTATTTATAGAGGAATTGGGGTGTAACCAACCTCTTAAATCTCTCTATAATGAGAGGGGCTGTAACCAACCCCTTAAATCTCTCCATAATTGAAAGTTATTCCCTATAATGTGGAGAGAAATGGGGTGTAACTGAGTAAGTTCGTGGCTGTCAGTTATAGCAGAAATGCGGGTCTCGCGCTGGACATGGACCTCGCTTTGATGTTGAGACGCGGAGCTCACAGGCTCGCGTCTGTGTTAGAATGCGGAGCTGCTCAGGCTTGCGTTTGAGTTGAAACGCGACCTTCGCGTCTGACGATTTTTGCGTCTGACAAAGGATGCGAGGTCCGCGTCTGGCGACCTCCGCGTTTGACTGAGAAAGGACGCGAGGTCCGCGTTTGGCGATCTCCGCGTTTGATATTGGAACGCGAGGTCCGCATCTGGCGACCTCCGCGTTTGACATTGAAACGCAAGGTCTGCGTTTGGGAAGTTCGCGTCTGGGAGGTTCGCGTCTGAGACTGAAAGTTATCTCTACATCTGGGAGGTTCGCGTCTGAGGCTTTGTCCATAGTAATTTTTTGATAGCCTACAATGTCCATTTCAACGTTACAGTGTTCGTGCAATATAAATGATAAGTTGGCGTCACTAGACCAAATTTATGAATAGTTGTAAGCTTGCAAATTAGACTCATAAACCAAGGAGAAAATCTCTGATTTCTAGATAAAGAGGTAAGATATACAATTTGCTACAAAAATCAAATTCATCCACAAGACATATAAAGCCAAAGGGTCAAATAAACACACATTGTAAACTAAAACTTCCCTCATGGACCATACTGTTCAATTACATCTCTCTCTCTCTCTCTCTATATATATATATATATATATATATATATATATATAATATATATATATATATATATATATATATATATATATATATATATATATATATATATATATATAAAAGAAAATTTTCAAATGAGAAACTTTCTCATAATAAGCTTCGTGAGAAAACCATATAAGAGAGATTTTATAGATGGCCCGAACCATTCATCTTGATCTACATACTCTAATTAGACTACCAATAAAAAATCACGCGATTCCAACTTTTTTTACCTATGCATCAAGTGGCATCTTTATTCTACGGTGAATATAACGTATGTCTTGTAACCACTTGTTGTATGAGTAAAAAGGCTCAGACTCGCGTGATTTTTAATTGATAGTCTAAATAAAGTATATAGATTAAGATGAACGGTTCGGATCACCCACATTGGAGAGTGTGTGTGTGTGTGTGTGTGTGTGTGTGTGTTGTGTGTGTGTATATATATATATATATATATATATATATATATATATATTAGAGAAATGTAAATCAGCTGACACAGGAGGCAACTCCCTCCTATGTCGCACTCAAAAATCAATTTTCCGAGTGAATTTTTAAGATCCGACCGCACATTATCATCTTCATATTCTAAGATATATATATATATAAAATCAAGTGATTTGAAGTTTGTTTACTCCATTTTCTTTGGGTTCAAACATTAACGGTTTTTTAATAATAGAATAAAATGGAATGATTAGATCAATAAGTAAACGAACTTCAAATCACTTGATTTTTTATATATGTATATCTTAGAATATGAAGATGATAATGTGCGATCGGATCTTGAAAATTCACTCAGAAAATACGATTTTTGAGTGTGACTAGGAGGGAGTTACCTCCTGTGTCAGCTGATTACATTTCTCTCTCTCTCTCTCTCTCTCTATATATATATATATATATATATATCGACATGTTAGAGATTGACATGTAATACTAATGTGAAATGTGTATGTGGGTGGAAGCAATAGATAAAAAATCTCCTTAGGAAGTAGTCATTTTGGGGTAATTTTTTTTTGTGAACAATATTGTTTTTAAAGAGAACTAAAGCTAGAGTTTTGGTAAAATAAAAACTAAGGTTAGAACGTGATACCATGTTGAGGTGAAGAAAATGAAGAGAATACCGTATTCCCTCAACTAGGGAGTAGTCATTTATTTATAGAGAAAAGAAATATATATCTAATAAAATTAAGATAATACACAATATTCAACTTGGAGTAGGAAACCAAAATAAAGAAACGAAAAATTAAGAAAAATCCTATTTCTACTCTAATAGTTATATAATCTTATGGGAACAAGTTTGGGTTTTAAAGCTCAAACCCCTTAAACTTAAAGTTTACATATTGTACAGTTAGTAAAATGTGTTCAGCTTTCAGTTCATTACTTCATTTAAAGATCACACTAAAGCTACAATGAAATGGATTCAAGTTTAACCAAATTCAGGTTTAAACCTGAACAATTCAGTTTCTGAGTAAACAACACACCACCCCCCCCCCCCCCCCCCCCCCCCCCACCCACCCGACGCTCTCCACTAGATTTCACATAAGGGACTCTCCACTAGATTTCACAAGGATTTGAAGGGATTTGCCCCCCCCCCCCCCCCCCCCCCCCCCCCTGCCGGGGTGGGGAAGGGGGGGGGGGGGGGGGGGGGTGTTGAGGATTTCACAAGGATTTGAAGGGATTTGGTCTTCTTCATTTAGTTAGGGGATAATATAGGTTTATTGGATGTTATAAGCATGTTCTGTTATAAAGAGAGGGACTTTCCATAATTTTATGTGTTTTGCTTCCGTTCTCGTTCAAGTTTTAAATGAAACAAACATTTTTTTTCGGCCGAAACCAAAACTTCCTCGTTTAATCTGAAACATATCCAAACCAAGTTTTGACCTTAGTTTCCTTACAGTCCCCTTCAAAATCAGTACAAAACTCTCGAAACGGCTCCATTTAGAGCAAAACCTCAAACCTTGATGAACACGGACATGAAACAAAGATACGACACAAGTCATACAACATGGATACGACATATCCATCAAAAAAATAGAATACGAGGACATAACAACATGATTGTGTGTCTATGTGGCTATTTATAATAAACCTCAAAACACTAGCGATCATGACATATTTACTAAAAGCAGAAAAGAGAAGAAATGAAATCTTAATGATTTAAATTAACAATTTTTTTAAAAAAAAAAAATCATGAAATCAACAGAGAAATCTTAAACTCCAAAACCGACCTACAAGTTTATCTACCAGCTTATGATTCCCCTTACGAGGAAGGTGTTGACATTGTGCTAAAATATTATCCCACTCGTGCTAAAGAGTTAAATATATAGTTGTTAACGAGCCTGACACAACCATCAGATTTTCTTTTTGAAGCCCACACAGCTTTGACACACAAATTTTTAGTTATCTAAATCTGACACAACTAGTATTCGATATACGTCAAACAAGTGTCTTGCAAGTGGCAGATAACACGGACTTGGGACTCATTTTAAAGTATCCATACTTCATAGATGATGAATATACACCATTATAAAACTCATACCTGTGATAACAATTACATATTAAATAATCACTTGAGTAACCCACAGTCTGATAGTCCCTTGGATAGCTCACGGTACAGGTGAACCATTCATCCTGTCCCATCATGAAGTATATTACAAACAGTACAGTTCACCAATAAGATGAAAGCAGTAATCACATAACTCAACGAGAAGATCTAAGTTATATTTAATGGCAATGACCAACCTCTTCAAACATTCAAGCAATCAAATGTAGATGAACAAGAAACTCTATAGTAAGTTACCAATAATGACTATACTTGCTTCCATGTTTCAATCCCACCATAGGTTGCCACTCAATCTTGGGCATGATTTCCAAATCATATCGTGAACACATGTGAAGAGCAAATTCACAATTGTTTGAAACCCTTCGTTTAGGAGAATTTCGTTCAATTCTCTTGCATCGTCGCAATTAAATGTTATATATGATTAACTTCATATTGATAATGGATATAATTTTGCATTCTGCACTATAAATAATCCTAAATGTTCTCAGACGCCAGCATCATTGACATCCTTTAACTATAATGAGAAAATACATTCATTATAGATTACACCCTACAAAGCAGGAAAAGTGAGAATGAATTAAAAATGGGTGGTTAAGAAATATTAGTAGCTGAGAGCAGCAGAAGTCATTCTACTCTGTTTGCCGCTTGAATGATGAGTGATTCACGTATGTGCATCAATATGAACCAGAAAGACAAACAGATGAGAGTTAACAATGCATCCTGAATGAGCTAGTTGTCAGTGTTAGATCCAAGTAATCACCTTTATGCTTACGCTTTATATATGGTCTTAATTCGACACAACCATATCTCAATAGTGAATTTGCCCTAGAATACTCTAAAAGGACTAACAGGAGAAACAGAATTCAGAACAAGAGAACTTTATGAGTGGGTAATGTTATTGTTCGGAATTCTTATTGGTATTATAGCACTTTCATCAAGCATAACAGTAGTGAACTTGTTAGAACATAGAAATTGACCAGTTCCTTTGTCCATTGAAATAAAAGCACACTCAACCCCCGTTAAGTCTCACCGGACATGCATTTAAGAAAATAAAAAAAATCAATAAGATAAACCACCACGCAAACAAACCAAGTTTCGGTCCACAAAAAGACGTGTTTGGGTTGTGGGTGTGTGTGAAATATAATAATGCATCCCTCAGTCCTCACAACAACTTTAGAGTTTTAGTTTAGTGGCAATGACTTTAAGATTTCAAGTGTTAAGTTAATATAATACATAGTGAGCCTACAACCCAACAACTTAGTTTTTGCATATGGTGATTTTCTAACATGGTATCGGAGCATCACATGGTACCAGAACATCGGGTTTCAAGAGGTTTGAGTTCAAGCATATCAACATCCACCATGATATGCTCACTTGCCGGTGACTGTAATTGTGAATCCATTAAAGTCTAAAATGTTTAGAGTTAGATTCAGGACAAAACCGAAGAAAAACATTTTTGCTTCTTGGATGCTGAAAATTTACTTTACGTAATAAATTGGCTGTATCTAGCAGTATGGACTATGGAGTGTCAGTACATTTACTACTGCTAGAAGATGAACAGAATGTGTAGATTTATCAGTGCTATCTAGACCCATATTTAAGACTTATTTTTAGAAACCCATTCTTCAGCAATATCTCATCCCAAAAGAATGCACAAAAATTCAAAGAGCGAATCACACCCCAAACTCCCAAAGGATGGAAGGCCCTAACCAAGGGGAGGAAATCAAAATGTTAAAGTCAGAACACATAATAACAGTTCCTAATTCTTATGCATGATCCACAAAGTTTTCAGCAGCACAGACAAAAAAATAAAGTAAATTTCAGCATTTCTATCTCTCTTTTGCTTCAAGAAGCAATCAAGACAGCAATTACTAGAGCCTATTTCCGTTTGTTCTCATCCTGAAGCTAAGCAAAAACAATAGTATCATTGTCGCTCAAGGTCTAAATTGCTCATTAGCTTAGATTCCTTTCGCATTAAGCTCACTAGTAAAGCCAAAGTAAATACCCCAAACATTTGCACACAGGGGCTGTTTGTTTCGTCATAAAAGTCGTAAAAGTCTGTAATTCGTAAATGACTTACAACTCAATTACAACTACGGCGTTTGTTTGGACCATAATTCATAAAAGACTAACGCAACTCAACTATCACTCACTTGCAACATATTTATCACTTACTATAACCTACTTATAGTTACTTTTATGGTCATGCAAATTTGTATTATTTTTATTTTAATATTAATTTTTTTAATATGAAGCATTTTTAGTATTTATTCGCAATATTAAAACTTTTTAAATCACTAAATAGTTAATTTTGTCAACGACTTTTTCACTTACGACTTACACATTACGACAATCAAACACCATAAAACACAATATACTTTCCCTTTCTACAACTTTATATTACCAATCAAATATCATAAAATTTACCTGCATGTAACTCATTTACAACTGTAAAAGACTTTACCAATTATGACTTACGAATTACGGCCAATTACGATAACCCAACAGACCCACACTATTGACGTTCCTAAAAAAACACATCTCAGAGCTAACAGATAAAAGGGTTTGAACAAATCCAGGCAAAATTTCAGGGTTTGTAGAAGAAATCCAAGCCTCAAATTAATCAATAGCTATTCTTAACCCATACCACCAAAATCAAAAGAGAGGGATTGAACTCACATGACAGCTCCTATCACCATTGGCAACGAGAGAAACCTTCTCCTCGGCAACATCTCTCAAATGCGACAGGCACAGATATTTGCACCCGAAATTTTGATTAACACACGCATCAAAATTTGAAAAAAAAAAATTCTAATATATCATTATAATCCTAAATAAAAGAAAGACTCTTAAAATTACTTAGAATTAAAAATTTATACTTTCAATAGATTAATACACCCACTCAATGATTAAGATACCCACCATAATTTAATCTCTTTTATTGATTAAGAAACCCACTATTGATTAAAAAAAATCTAAAAAAACAACTCTCATAAACCCTATGTTTCAAATGCATTGCTTAATTCAAATTTAAAGATATGTGATTAATCAATTGGGAGCTTTCCAACAATGATCAAGTGAGTTTTTTATCGTTTAAAATCTTTTTTTTTGTTTTAATAAGAAAAATCGCTTTTTGTTTAAAAAAATTATGATGTTTATCACGTTCTTTTCGGCCAAACAAGGCTGAACATCAGATTTATGTTCAGCCTGAATGAGCCGAACACATCTTATAACATTCGGTTAACTGAAACCAAACATATCTCTGCTGTTCGATCACCTTTGACTGAATGTTATAATGATGTTCGAATGTTAGTAGCTGAACAGTCTTATACTGTTCGATTTGTCCTAACATAACAGATACAGACACATAATAGATTTTTGTTACTTACATATGATAATTTTTTCTTCTTTGATGATACAGGATCAAACTATTGGGAAATATGAAAAATTAAATGTGAAACTTTGAGTTAAATTATGGCGAGATCCATTGATAGAATCAATTGGATAATGGTTGGAGTGTGTTCTCCTTCCATTGGGGATGAACGTGGTATATTCACATGTTCAATTCCGACTTCGAATGAATGAGATATTCAAGTTTAAAGTTTGCCTAATTCAAAAGCCAAAAGGGGACTAAAGGTATCTAAAAGCATTTAGTCCCACATTGGCTATGTGATGGAAGTTTGAAGTGTTTAAATAGAGAAAAATGGGAACAAAGGGTGTGCCCTTTGGGTACTTGGAGTTTTCGCGCGCGATTAGGGGGAAACCATGCCCGCGCGCGCGCCGGCAGCTGGCCGGCGCCGGTGCCGGGTTCGGGTTCCCTACCCAGTCATGTTCTTTTTGAACCGTGATATCCAGATCCAAACTGACTCAGCGCAACGGCTGACAGAAAACCGTTTGCAACCGTTCGGACGGTTTTATCCCTCCCAGAGCGCTATAAATAGCGCTCCTTTTCTCTCATTTCAGAACACAAACAAAAACATGAAACAATATAGAAAAGGAAAACAAGTTCCTTCCTCTGCATTCCGAAAATAGGAATTCTGCAACTCAGATTCAGAAGTGACTCCAACAGGAAGTGAGAATTCTGTAACTCAGATTGTGAAGTAATTTCCAACAGATTCTGAAGATTTATTCTGAAAGAAGGCTTAGAAAATTCAACATATTCTTTAAGAGAATTGTTGTCTGAATCTGTGACTTTCAAAGAAAATTATTCTTCTATCTCCCTCCTACAGTGGGTGTTCTCCGGTCGGTGCCGGGTTCGGGTTCCCTACCCAGTCATGTTCTTTTTGAACCGTGACATCCGGATCCGAACTGACTCAGCGCAACAGCTGACAGAAAATCGTTGCAACCGTTCGGACGGTTTTATCCCTCCCAGAGCGCTATAAATAGCGCTCCTTTTCTCTCATTTCAGAACACAAACAAAAACATGAAACAATATAGAAAAGGAAAACAAGTTCCTTCCTCTGCATTCCGAAATTGGGAATTCTACAACTCAGATTCAGAAGTGACTTCCCAAAACAAGTTCCTTCTTCTGCATTCCGAAATTGGAATTCTGCAACTCAGATTCAGAAGTGATTTCCAACAGAAAGTGGGAATTCTGCAACTCAGATTCTGAAGTGATTTCCAACAGATTCTGAAGATTTATTTTGAAAGAAGGCTTAGAAAATTCAACATATTCTTTAAGAGAATTGTTGTCTGAATCTGTGACTTTCAAAGAAAATTATTCTTCTATCTCCCTCCTACAGTGGGTGTTCCTCCAAAGTAAAGACAAATATTCTCCCTGAAATTTGTCTTGATCCTGCTGCTTTCATAATCCTATGAAGATACTGGTTAACTACGGTTCGACCATACGATGATTTGGTAGTACTGTCCAAATACCGTGAAGGAGTGTTGTATCTTGGGAGACCAGCGTCCAGTAACCCGTTAGCACTGTAGCGGGGACGTAATTGTCTTAAGGAAATTCGCTATAAGCGTACCTCACTCCAAGTACTGTATAAGTGAATAAATTTTCTTTATACAGGGGTTATACTGATATTCAGTATATTAAGACTAACTTATACCAATCTAATTGGTGTTTATATTCAGTATATTGAGACTAACTTATACCAGTCTAATTAGTGTTTAACCAAGGAAGGTAATTGAAAGGTGGTTCTGTAATTAAGGAACGTTCTATTAAATGGAAAACCTCCCACCTAATATTCACTGACCTGGCCAAGTAGATCGGTGATATTGATTAGTTGTCAGATTGATCTTAGTAACTAACAATCTTAAGACAATTATTGAAGTTTCTTACTTATGTTCTGCTTGAACTTACAGAAAATATCTGAGACTAATCAGGACAGCTCAAGTAAGGCACCAAACATGTAGATTCAAACTTTGATGCCTGCTCCACTTCCTAACCCAAAGCCAGAGAAGCCAGGAAAATTTGATGGCACAAAATTCAAGAGGTGGTAACAGAAGATGCTCTTCTACTTGACCACTCTGCATCTGGCCAAATTCCTGCAAGAGGATCCACCAGAACTCGGAACTAATCGGAACTGAGTCCTTGCAGTCGATGCATAGACTCAAGGTGACTTCCTTTGTCGAAACTATATTTTGAATGGACTGGATGACTCTCTTTACAATGTCTACAGTCCTATCACAACGACAAAGAAGTTATAGGCTAGTCTTGATAAGAAGTACAAGACTGAGGATGCCGATACCTAGAGTTCGTCGTAGGACGATTTCTGGAGTACAAGATAGTGAATAACAAGACTATGATCAGTCAGGTGCAAGAGTTCCAACTTATCTTGCACGGGATAAAGGCTAAAAGTATAAATCTACCTGAAACTTTTCAGGTTGCTACTATTGTGAAGAAACTTCGACCTGCGTGGAGAGATTTCGAGAACTACCTAAAGCACAAGCGCAAGGAGCTGAAGTTGAAAGATCTCATTGTGAGGCTTCGAATTGAGGAGGACAACTGAAAGTCTGAGAAAAGGAGCAGTAAGAACTCCTATGAAGTCAAGGCCAATGTGATCGAAGACTCAAAGGGGAAAGCGTCTACTTCCAAAAGCTTAAAGCAGAAGAAGACTGCCTAAGGGTATAAAGGTAATGTCCAAGAAGGTAAGAACATGCGCTTCAAGGGAACTTATTACATCTGCAACAAAGAGGGGCATAAGGCGAATGAATATCGCAGCCATCTCAAAAAGAGGAAGAAGAACCATCCACTAGCAAACCTGACCGATCATGCGTCACCAAGCCTTTCAGTTGTGGTGTCAGAAGTGAATCTGACAACTAACAATAAGGATTGGTGGGTAGACACTGGGGCTACTCGGCACATCTGCTCTGAGAAATTATTATACTCTGAATATTATAAACTAGAGCAGGATGAATAACTCTTCATGAAAAACTCAGCCATCTCCAAGGTTGAGGGAAAGGAAAGGTCATCACGAAGTGGACATCTGGGAAAGAGCTTGCTCTAAACGATGTGCTACATGTTCCAGATATCCACGAGAATCTGGTCTCTGGATCAATACTTAGTAAGAAAGGATTTAGAATAGTTTTGAATCAGATAAATTTGTACTTACTAAGGGTGGGATGTATGTGGGAAAGGGTTATCTTGTTGATGGACTTTTTAAAGCCAATGTTGTAGTAGTGGACATAAAGTCTGTGTATTTGTACCCTAAGCTTATCAATAAAGAAAATTTTTCTATTTATTTGCTTGAGTCTCCTATTTTATGGCATGCTAGATTAAGGCATGTAAATTACAGGTCTTTGAAAAACTTGTCTAATCTAGAATATATTCCTGAACTCAACTTGAAAGAAATTCGCAAGTGTAAGATTTGTGTTAAGGCCAATTTCGCAAAAAATTCATTTCACTCAATTGATCGAAATACAGAACCTTTAGGATTAATTTATAGCGATCTGTGTGACTTGAAGTTTATAAAAAAAGTATTTTATTACTTTTATTAATGACTGTACAAGATACTATTATGTGTATCTTCTAAACAGTAAGGATGAGGCAATGAATATGTTTATAACATATAAAGCCGAAGTTGAGAATCAACTCAACAAGAATATCAAGATTCTAAAATCCGATTTAGGCGGAGAATATGAATCAAATGATTTTAGTGAGTTATGTGTTAAATTTGGTATAATCCATCAAACTACAGCATCATATACTCCTCAGCAAAATGGAATTGCTGAACGGAAGAACAGAACTTTGAAGGAGATGGTCAATTCTATGCTCGTAAGTTCTGGAGCTCCGCATAACTTGTGGGGGGAAGCTTTGTTAACTGTAAATTATATTCTAAATAGAGTACCCCAAAAGAAAGTTGGTCTTATACCATTTGAGTTATGGCATGGAAGGACATCTTCCTATCATTACCTCAAAATGTGGGGGTGCCTTGCAAAGGTACTAGCACCATTACCTAAAAAGAGTAAGTTGGGAGTAAGAACTATGGACTGCATATACATAGGCTATGCCTTGAATAGTAGTGCATACAGATTTCTGGTTCATAAATCAGAAATACCAAATATTCATGTAAACATGATTATCGAATCTAGAGATGCTGTGTTCTTTGAAGATATCTTTCTATATAAACAGGAAATAGATAAGACTTTTGGAAAAGAACACATGAGATGGCATTCAGGGACGAAAGCCCCGAGTAACCGATTGTTAATACGAAAATTGAACTAAGAAAAAGTCAGAGATCTAGAATCTCAAAATCTTTTGGTCCAGATTTCATAGCATACGCTATTGAAAGCGAGCCTCAAACATTTAAGGAGGCTGTGTGTGGTGCCCCGATCCCGCGGGTACTGAGACGTCACTGCGACGTATATACGCAGGTCAGAACTGCCCTCACGTATATATACTAAGCATCAGTACAGGCAAAAATCAGAGGCGGAAGCACAGTGGTAATATACATTCCAACAGAAAAGTACAAGTACATAGTTATCATAGAGAGTGATACAATATTACAAGAATATTACATCACCAGAAGATATAAAAGTACAATATATGAAGGAATATACATAATAAAAGCTGAGAGATGCTCACGAGCAGTAAGAGATCTCGAGAACCAAACAGGAGAGGAACTGAAGGACGAGCTACGGTGACGTCTAAGCTTCGGCTGCGCTCTGACTACCATAGGAGGATCCGCTGCGCGCTCTAATCAGCTACAACAAGGCTATCATGGTCCAGGCTCTAAAATATGGACATGAGAATTCAGCATTGTGAGACGCAACCCCGCGAGTACATAGTAAAGCCAAGTGGCGTGTATAACAGGTACATGTGTACAGGAAATGTGTATCATGAATAAAAGCACATATGAATATGAAATGAGATAGTAAGTAAAGTAACTACAAGAAAATCAGTTATACAAGCTGACATTACCGATTCGTGAGATTAGTACGTCGAAGAAATAATCCAAACAAGGAAACCCTCATATATATACTCTGTACCACATGTCACTATAATCTGAGTTTATATAACTTGATTTTGCCTTCACAATAACATAATAATGAAACAGTATGGAAGCAATCAGGTAATCTAATAAGATAGCACAGGTGCAAGCGGTGAGCAGTATAGATCAAATGTATAGCTAGTCATATATTAGGACCATATTATTATTATATTATTAAGATTTATCTGATTTATATACATCAGGACGCATCCCATCCCACATACTTTAGGATACAGATCAGAGAGTAAGTTATTGGAAACTGATGGAGATCGACGAACCATGCTTAGAATGGGTCCGTATATGCCCGGGGCATAGGTCAAGGAGTATCCAGTGCTGAGCCGGAACGTACCGCTAGGTACCAGGACTTATTGTAGGCCCGAACAGGAATAGGATGTCACCGTTCCCACAGGAATAGGCCCAGGGGATTATGGTACAACCGACATGCAGGGGAGTAGGGGTGCCAGTACACCTCACAGAAGCGCCTGGTGGCCTTCAGGTCGAATCCAAATATATGGTCGTACGACACTATAAGACCATCATAAACATGGAGATTATATCGGTACTCATCAGTTTCCCCTATCCCAGTGTAACTTGTCTAATTGTTGTAATTTGTCCAGTGATAATGTCCACAAGATATTCATAGTAATCTTATATTCATGGTTATCCTATTACGTGGGTCAACAGGAGTATAATATTAGGAGTAATGTCAGGAGCCTCCCTATTCCAGGGGTTCAAGTATACAGGAGTTTAGGAGTATAGGGGTTCAGGAGTGCCAAATATATGGTAATAATATAATAGTCATGCCAAGTTCCCGTAAAAGTGATAGTCATGAATATGTCATATAATACAGGTATCAGGGGTGGTAGTGTCCGGTCAAGGGTCATGATGTCAAGTTAATATACTTGTACCACATGAAAGCATATCAAGTAAGGGTTAGCATGTGTCATATACCAGGGGTCAGGATCAAGTGACGAGTATGACATATATCAAGTACCGATGTCTAATATTAAGTGCCGTGGATCAGGTATCAAATATAACATATCAAGTGCCGGTGTCAGATATTAAGTGCCGTGGATCAGGTATCAAATATAATATATCAAGTGTCGGTGCCATAAATCATACATCAAGTATAACATGTCAATTGTTGGGTAAATACCGAGTACAATACCATCTATAAGCTTGTATAGCAAGAAATCATGTACTAAATATTACATCAGTAAGTGTTAGGCATGTTACGGTAATAATAAGATGTCTACATATCAATATCATGTAATAAATTAAGGGTAGTTATTTTTAAGTTTAATATAAAACACTCTCTTGAAACCGAAATGAAATACAGGTTAAAATTCGAGAAATCCGCGAACCCGTGCGAGTAAGCCACTATCCCATATGTATATTAAAATATATAAATATAAATATATATATATAAATATTATAAATATATTAGAGAGGGAATGAGAGAGGAGAGAGAGAGAGGAGAGAGAGGGGGGAGAGAGAGAGTATAAGGTTATTTTTAGAAAGCAATTAGGAATTAAAAGGGGAGGGGTATGGCTGTACATATGGGAAAGTAATTTAAGAATGAGGGGATAGGTATTTTAGGGAAATGGATTAAAATAGTTATATTTGAAATGAATAAAAGAAAGAAAGAAGAAAGGAAAAGAAAGAAGGAAATAAAGAAGGAAAGAAAAAAGAAGAAGAAGGAAATGGTGGGGGAGGGGGCGGCCGGTCCATCGACGGCAGCCTGGCGGCGACGGCGGCGACGCCGCCGGGTGGGGGGGCGCCGCCTAGTCCGGGGAGGAGGGGTGGTGGAGAGTTGGGGTTGGTTGATGTTTGGTGGAGGAGTGGTGGTAGAAGTTGATGGTGGTGGTGGTTAGTGGTTATGGTGGTTGTTGGAGGTGGTGGGGAGTTAGAGGAGGAGGAAGAGGTGATGATGGGGTGGTGGGAGTTGTGAATTTGATAGAGGTGGTGGTGAATTTTGAAGGAGGAAGGGAGGTAATGGTGGTGGGTTTTGATGAAATTGGAGGTGGAGAGTGGTTGGTGGAGTTTGAAAGAGGTGGTGGAGTGGAGAGGGGGTATGGGGGAGGCGGCGCCGGCCTAGGGGTGGTGGTGCAGCAGTGGGTCCAGTGGTAGAGGCTGCGGTGATGAAGTGGGAGTGTGGTTTTGATGGAAAATGAAAATGGAGAAGATGAAGGAAGAAATAGGGAAGAAGGAAAAGAAGTTTAAATAGAAAGAAAGGGAAAGGAGAGTAATGCAGAGGGTATAGAGGGGGGGAATGGGGGTGGGGTGTGCTGCTGCTGCTTGCAGCAGCAGGGAGTGGCCGTGGTGGTTGAAATGCAGGGTATGGGGGGTGGAGTGAAGGGGAAGAAAAGAAAAGAAGAAAAAGAAAGAAAATAAAGTAAAAGGAAAAAATAAGGAAAAAGAAAAAAATAATAAAATTTTTTATTATTAAATAATTAATTTATTAGAATATCTGATAGTATAAAGTAGGGGAATAGAGAAGAAAAGTAAGAAAAGAAAATGTCGGTAAATAATATTATTATTTTAATAAGGCGAAATTTGACTGTTTCAGAAACGTTCCGAAAAATTCTCAAAAATAGAAAATATTATTTTAAGATGCTCGATGAAATCAGATTTGAGAAATTCAATTTAGTTATCAAATTAAAAATCTTGAAATCTTCCGCTGATACCGCCGACACCAGAATCGGTCAAATTTTGATAAATTTAGAAAAAAAATCTCAAAAATGCATTTAGATAGAAAATGAAATTCTAAGAAGTAACGTGAAAGCTGTTTCTGAAAATTCAATCCCATTTGAAAATTATAAATTCGGGAATCGGTCAGCGATGCCGACCGACACCGATTTTGGAGATTTTGCAGAAAAATTCTGAAAAATTCTAAAAAATTATGAAAAATCTAAAATATTCATTTTGAGATTTTGCAAAAAAAATCTGAATTTTTTTAAAAAATTATGAAAAATCTAAAATATTGAAAAACAGTATTTGAAATTTAAATTGGTCAAATCAAACTAATAGAAAGGTCAAATCGGGCGGTATGCCGGTATCGGGTTCTCGGTCTGGGTCAGGGCTTACTTTAGGTCTGAGAATCCAGATCTGCTACACAATAACATAAGCAATCACAACCCAAAAACACATACTGGAAGAAAATTGAATTTAAACGAGTATCCCGGAAAAGGGGTGCTACACTGTGTCTATCCCAGAAGCACAAATGTAGAAAGAAGCTATAAATACTGAAATAGAATTCATACTAAGTAATCATACTTGAAAATTGGTAAACTTGCCTTCTGGTAGTAAACTAATTGGGTGGAAGTGAATTTTCAAAGAAAAATTAAAACCAGATGGATCTATCGATAAGTACAAGGTTAGATTGGTAGCCAAGGGCTATCGACAAAAGGAAGGACTTGACTACTTCGATATTATCCACCAATAACAAGAATAACCTCTATTCAGATGTTAATTGCAATTGCAGTATTGCATAACTTAGATATCCATCAAATGGATGTCAAGACTGCATTTTTAAATGGTGAATTAAATGAAGAAATATATATGGAGTAACCTGAAGGATTTATAGTCAAGGGCCAAGAACATAAAGTGTGTAAATTGGTAAAATCCTTATACGGTCTAAAGCAGGCTCCAAAACAATGGCATGAGAAATTTGATAGTGTCATGATCAAAGATGGATTCACTATCAATAATGCGATAAGTGTGCTTACACTAAAACAGTTGGAAATGCATGTATCATTGTTTGCATTTATGTAGACGACATGTTGATACTTGGGACTAATATTGAAATTATTAAGTCCACTAAAAGAATGCTATCCAACAGTTTTGACATGAAGAATCTGGGGGTTGCTGATATAATTTTAGGAATTTAAATCACAAGAACACCAGATGGAATCAGTCTATCACAATCTCACTATGTGGATAAGATGATAGAAAGATTCAAGGATTATGGGATAGAAGAGAATACAAATCCTTTTCTCCCACGCATCCACCTTCGTAAGAATACAGGAACTGGAGTACGCCAGTTGAAGTATTCTCAGATTATTGGAAGTCTAATGTATTTAATGAATTACACTAGACCCGATATTGCTGCGCTGTAAGCAAGCTAAGCAGATACACTAGTAACCCTAGTGATGATCATTGGACTGCTCTACTACGAGTATTAGGTTACGTATCACATACCAAGGAATATGCCTTAAGATATGAACAATATCCACCTGTACTTGAAGGATATAGTGATGCTAATTGGATTGCAGATTCTGAGGAATCAAAATCAACTAGCGGATACGTATTTACTCTAGGAGGAGCAGCAATATCTTGAAAATCTTTCAAACAAACATGCATTGCCCATTCCACTATGGAATCAGAATTCATAGCCTTAGACAAGGCCGGAGAAGAAGCAGAATGGCTTCGATAATTTTTGGAAGATATACCATTATGGCAAAAGCTAGTGCCTGCTATATGCATACACTGCGATAATCAAGCAGCTATATCTAGGGTACAAAATTTTATATATAATGGTAAGTCTAGACATCTTCATCGAAGACATAATACCATTAAGCAGTTGCTCTCAAACAGAATTATCTCTATTGACTTTGTCTCGTCAAAATATAATTTAGCGGATCCGCTTACCAAAGGTTTAAGAGGAGAGTATATAAACTGCGCATCGAGGGGAATGGGTCCAAAAACCTAACCTTACCGAGTCAGCTTAATGGAAACCTCACTTAGCGACTGGAGATCCCACAAACTAAGTTTAAGGGAAAAAATTAGTTATGATTGACTCAGCAAGTAAGCACTTAGGAGCTAGACTCCAATCAATTCCTAAGGTGCAGAAGTGCTTTGTATAAGTGGATTAAGGATAAGCTTAACGCTTTTAATGATGCCTATATCTTGTTATTAAACAAGTAGAGTAGAGTAGACTACTTTTAATAGGACGATCACCTATGTGAGTATAGAGCTGGGTTAGCTCTTTGGGAATTTCTATGGAGGCTGTTATTCCCTAAAGATACTCTCTGAAATTAAGAATGTCCAGGGCCAAAATGGACACAACCGAGAACCAAAGTTAATTTGAAAAGTTATTGTGTGAAGCTTGTCGACTTGGCTTACACTAAGGGCTAACAGTTCAAGACCTAGTTCACTGATTAGCCAATAAGTTTGATAAAGTTTCGCTATGGATGGTTCATGACCTAGTTCACCTATCCTGATACAGTTTCTTTTCTAAAGTACCTTTCACTATAGAGTCAGTCTCTTTATGTGTCAATTCCTTGAATCTCCATTCATTGTGGGGGATTGTTGGGAAATATGAAGAATTGAATGTGAATCTTTGAGTTGAATAATGGCGAAATCCATTGATAGAATCAATTGGATAATGGTTGGAGTGTGTTCTCTTTTCATTGGGGATGAACGTGGTATATTCACATGTTCAATTCCGACTTCGATGAATGAGATATTCAAGTTTAAAGTTTACCTAATTCAAAAGCCAAAAGGGGATTAAAGGTAGCTAAAAGCATTTAATCCCATATTGGCCATGGAATGGGAGTTTGAAGTGTTTAAATATAGAAAAATGGGAACAAAGGGTGTGCCCTTTGGGTACTTGGAGTTTTCGCGCGCGGTTAGGGGAAACCATGCCCGTGCGCGTGCCGGCGGCGGCGGCGGCGGCGACGGCCGGCCGGCCGGAGCCACGGCCGGGCTCAGGCTCGGGTTCGGTACCCGGTCCGGTTCTTTTTGAACCGGGTCTCACGGGTATGGGTTACAGCGGATCGTACCCGCTCCGCCATCCAGATCTGAATCGACTCAGCGCAACAACTGACAGAAAATCGCGAACAGTTGGGCAGTTTTTGTCTGAAACGAACCATTGCAACGGTTCGAACCGTTGCAACCGTTCGGTCGGGTTAGGACAGTTTTACCCCTCCCAGAGTGTTATAAATAGCGCTCCTTTTCTCTCATTTCAGAACACAGACAGAAACACAAAGCAGTACAGAAAAGAAAAACAAATTCCTTCCTCTGTATTCTAAAGTGGGACTTCTGCAACTAAGATTCAGAGTGACTTTCAACAGGAAGTGAAAATTCTACAATTCAGATTCCGATGTGACTTCCAACAGATTCTGAAGATTCATTCT
Organism: Agave tequilana; assembly: GCA_038442645.1. Taxonomy (NCBI): domain Eukaryota; kingdom Viridiplantae; phylum Streptophyta; class Magnoliopsida; order Asparagales; family Asparagaceae; genus Agave; species Agave tequilana. Next base: position 55,022 of record JAVJIF010014308.1, on the reverse strand, counting down.
GAAAGAAAGCTCAAAAAATTCAACATATTCTTTAAGAGAATTGTTGTCTGAATCTGTGACTTCCTAAGAAGAATATTCTTCTATTTCTCTCCTTTCTCTGCAGTGGGTGTTCCTCCAATGTAAAGACAAATATTCTCCCTAAAATTTGTCTTGGTCCTGCTGCTTTCATAATCCTGTGAAGGTACTGGTTAACTACGGTTTGACCGTACAGTTATTTGGTAGTGCTATTCAAATATCGTCAATGAGTGTTGTGTCTTGGGAGACTAGCGTTCAGTAACCTGTTAGCACCGTAGCGGGGGCCGTAATTGTCTTAATGAGATTCGCTATAAGCGTACCTCACTCCAAGTACTACATAAGTGAATTAATTTTCTTTATACAGGGGTTATACTGATATTCAGTATATTGAGACTGACTTATACCAGTCTAATTGGTATTTAACCAAAAAAGGTAATTGAAAGGTGGTTCTGTAATTAAAGAACGCTCTATTGAACGGAAAACCTCCCACCTGATATTCACCGATCTGGCCAATTAGATCGGTGATATTGATTAGTTGTCAGATTGATCCTAGTAATTAACACAAATCTCTACCCATTGTAGTAACAAAACTACTAAGTTGATAGTTGATTATAATATAGACTTCACCACGTACGAGATATTTCAAACTCATGAGGAATTAATCCAATGGTCCGAGAAGTTGATAAATCACCTGGTTTTATGATCATTATTAAGAAGTCTGATGCTCCAAGAAATAGAAAGAAAGGGAGAGTATCTCTTAGTTATGAGCGAAGTGGAATATACAAAGGAAAAGAAGTAAAATTTAATGGGGAAAACACATCCGAGCAACAACGATAAAAAAAGTACTGGTATAAAAAAATGTGATTGTCCGTTCCTACTAAATTGGAAGGTGTTATCAAATAAAGAAGGATAGATGCTTTTGGTTGTATGTGGTGTCCACAATATTTGGCCTCAGAACATTTGGAATGACATTCTTTCGCCGATAGATTATCTGAAGAAGAGGAGGGATTGGCTTTAGATATATCTAAGAGCCTTATTCGGCCAAGAGATATTTTGCATACATTGAAACAAAGAAATAAACTCAATGTCAGCACAATGAGTACAGTCTATAATGCAAAAAATAAGTTTAAAGTTGTGGAATATGCCCGAAGATCACAAATGCAGCAACTAATGAACAAGCTTTTCAAACATGCATATATTGAGGTTCATAGAAGTTGTCCCAATACCGACATTGTCAAAGATATTCTCTGGGCTCACCCGGCTAGCATTGAGTTGTTGCATACATTTCCCCATGTGTTGATAATGTATTGCGCATACAAAACCAATATGTTTTGATTATCGTTGATGGAGATTGTTGGAGTAACAAGCACTGATATGACTTTTTCAGTTTCTTTTGCATATTTGAAAGCGAAAATGGGAAGACAACTTCAGTTATTGCATGGATAGTCTGAAATGCCTGATGCATGATCTTTTGATACCATTTATTGTGGTGACGGATAGAGATTTAGCGCTGATGAATGCTGTTGAGAGAATATTTCGTAGCTCTCGTCATTTTTTGTGTAGATAGCATATAAGAAAAAATATTATTGTTCATTGTAAGAAAACCTTTGACACTAAAGACAAAATTGACCTATTCTTTTTTGGTTGGAATATAATGGTGTTGGCTGAAACTGTGAAGGAATTTGTAAGATTGTTTGGTAGGCTTAATGAGGATTTCTGAGATTACCCTAAATTACTTGAATATGTGAACAATACATAGATTGCTAAGTATAAAGAGAAATTTGTTGCTTGCTGGACTGACACAATAATGCATTTTGGAAACACATCAACAAATAAGCATGCTCTTACGATATCATGTAAGTTAAAAAAATATATATGCTATATAATATTGTTAATATCAAGTCTCCTTACATATTCATTATCTTATCTTTTGAAAGCTGATAGTGAACATGTAAAGTTGAAAAGATATTTAGGATCATCTTAGAATTTTGAGACTAGTTGGGACAAAGTTTATGCATTTTTAGAGTTGCAACATACTGAAATAAATGCTTCCTTTGAAAAGAGTATAAATGTGGTACTACACAACTTCAGGTCATCCCAGTTCAAGTTCCTGCGTGGTGTTGTATCCATTGCTGCCATGAATAAGATTGTGAAGGAATCTAAAAGAAGCAACACTGTCGGTGTCGATGACATTGCTTATAAGTACATATTGAGAAAGACTCATGGATTACCTTATGCACATGAGTTGGCTGAATATGGCAGAGTCAATATGCCTATTTCCTTAAATTCCATTGATAGCCATTGGATAAAACTAAACATGTCACCATCTGCGCATATTGATTGCGAAGTGGTAGTTGACATGAGAAATCATTGGAGATAAGAGGTAGATAAGATTAAGCCAAGGATTCTGAAAAGATAATCTTGTTGAAGAGAATGCAAGAGTTAGTTAATCCAAGTACTTTCTCCCTTATCGAACCTGAAGTTAAGATAAGAAAACATGATAAAAATGTTGCCAAAAATGAAGCATCAACTTGTCACTGTCTATGGCACATGAGTTGATAACTGATCGGTCGCTAATATTGCACATTCATTATCATATTCTCATACTTATTATAGAATAAACTCTACTTTTTCCTAATTATTGTTTAACTTATTTGCATGCCCATTCCTAAAGGAGAGGGAAGAGAAATGAGCCCAAAAGCCTATCAAATTCTGATTTAAATCAGAATTAATTTGAAGTCAGTAAATCAGGACAGATCAGGTCGGTTCAGATCGGCTGAAAATCAGTTGGAACAAATCCCTACAAATCAATCGGTTGAAGCCAAAAATCAAAGGTTATTTCGTCAAAATCTCAGACTTAAACTGCAAATTCAGCTGAAGATAAAAGCAAATCGTGACGCCAGGAAATACCACCAACAGGGTGTGGCCACCTGGCCACACCTTGGCTGCGGAAACGCAGCAAATGCCACATTTTCGCGGGCTTTTTGGTGAGTTAGGGGAGCGTTTGCTCCCCCTATCTTCATATGCTCTCCTATGTTGGGTTTTTCCTATAAATATTGGGATTTTCAGAGTGTACAGGGAACAATCATGCAGAGATAGAATTTAGTCCACTTTTCTATTCTTTGTAGTGTACGTTTTTGTTTTTATTTTCATGTAATTTTCAGTTTTAATTTATGCAAATCAGAAGAGATAAATTTCATAGGAGAATGAGAATGAAGCTTGTGCTGGGAGTGACACCGGTGTAAGATTTTCTTCTTTTCTCTTATTGTTATAAAATCAAATCTATAGTTCCCCTTTTGTATGTACTTTGTTTTTGTGTTCTTCTTCTTCTCTACTTTTCTTCTTTTGGTACCAATTGCTATCTAAGTGAGTCTTAAAGCATCGAAAGAGCCTTGCCTTTGCGAGTGCCACCGATAGCTCATGACAATAGATATTTATTTTCATTCTGTATCACTTCATACTTGCAACGTCTTGATGATATGACGTGGAGGAGATGGGAATCAACTCTTATGGGCTATACGTTGATCGCCTCACTTCAAGGTAACATCATTGCAAAAGATTCAAGGTAAGCATTTGGTCAAAGGAGGTAAGTAACTTTTAGATTCTTTTCTTTTAATTCTTTAGTTTAGAACACCATAATCTACCACTTCATTTTTCACTCCTCTTTCATTTCTTTGTACATATCATTTTTAGTTTCTCCATCTTCTTAATCTACCATCTTCTTCCTAATTCAACTTTAACTCAATTTTTCCTTTTTCTTTTAAAGAACTAAAGAAGAACTTTAACCAAACATTGTAGCCTAAAAGAGGACTTACTAAAAAGCTTCCATCACTAGTCCCTCCTTGTGGATCACGACCCGCATAGCCACTTGCTATTACGGTAGAATTAAGTAACTTGCACTTTTCATTCTTAGTTCTGAAATTCTGTATTCTTGTGTGCAGGTTCTAACTCAATCAAATTTTGGTGCCGTTACCGGGGAGGGACGGTAAGTTACTCTCTTTAAAGTTTACATTTTTGGTTAACCTTCTTCTTTATTTTTGGTGTATAGATTTAACAAGGAATTTCTATTGTAGTGGACATATAAGTGGCCCTGGACTCTGCTTAAGAAAGCAGAGCTCAGATGCTCTCAGAGTTGCTACATTCTTGTGGCAATCTGAGTGAACTACAAACCTGTATTTTCTGCAGGTTGGCTGAATTGTATAATTTAAACATCTGTAGCATTTATCTCCTTGTTTGACTCACTGTATATATATTTCTAACACAACAGTAAAAGTTAATTGTAAATGCTAAAAATGATTTAGACTTTGCATTTAGGTACGTGTCTATTTCATTACTTTTTTTATTATTGTTAAAGAGTGCTGGAGCCAAGGTATGTGTGCATAGCATTTAGTATAAGGTTCATTCTTGTATGAAATATTGCTTGAGTGTTATTTTTTTCTATATACTTATACACTGCACTAAATTGATTTAAAGGCTTGTCCTATAAACAAGATAAGGTTGGAAAGTCATTACCCTCCCTTAGCCCACAAACAATCTCCTCACTCACTAATCTAAGCCTAATTAAAACTGAGTAGACGTTGGTCCTAGGGACACCTCGGACTCAAATAGGAGATTGACCTAAGGAGGAAGTTGATTTGAATCTGACTCTTACTAAATTGGTGATTAAGGTTGGAGATTGAGGGGCGAAATCCCGAAGGCTGGTGGTTTGGCTTAATTAGGCCCGTCGCTTTTGTGTGGATACCTCCCATCAATCTTGCCCCTACCTCGCCGATTAACTTGTGATCAGATTCAGCAATATATCCCCAGTGGACAGTCTAGCCAGTTAGGAGTCATCTAGGTCTAAGGTTTACCCTAACTTAGTTTAGATTTTTTCTTTTTATTTGTTTACTTATTTGTTTATTTTTTTCTCTCCTGTGTTTTATTGTGTGATATGGCTTATAACAATAATTTTTTCAATTTTAATGGTAATCCATATTACACACCAATCTCTTTTTCAGATATTATCAACCCGGCACATCATAACTTTAACCAACATAGTGTGCCGGATTGGTCTTATCCGAATCAATATAACCCATGCCCCCAATCTTATGACCATAATTTTCAGAATAATTTCAACTCTTCACAGAGTCAATAGGGATTCACATCCTTCGAGTCCAATTTTCAATCAACTTGTCCTCCTTATCTACCTTGTCCACAATATTTTCAAGATTCATACTCAGTTCCACCAGTCCAAAATAGATTGCCATCAATTTTGGAAATGAGTATGCGTGAGTCCAAACAACAATCACAAAATCTGATGGACTCACAATTTCACCACCAATTTCAAAACAACACTTCATCTTTTCAAGTCCAATCGCAACAATACGATGAACCAATCAACTATGAAAAGATGCTTGAAGCCATGACTCGGCTCAAAATGCTCGTAATCATGACATAGATATGATGGTCCAAACTCTCTGTTCTCACCGTTTAACCATTTATGATGTCGCTAACCATTTTGTTAGAGCCGAATAGTCATGTTGTTTTGGAAACAAGATTCCATTTCAGTTCAACTATTTGAACTTGCCCAAAATCTAAATTTTGAAAATGACATTGACAGTTTGGCAAGCTATCCCTTTCCTAAAATTGAACTTGAGAATGAATATGATCCTGAACCTCCACTTGGTGATTCAATTCTACTTCCTGATTCAATAATGACTCCGGTGTCTTCACTTGATTTCAATCTTTTTTCCGAGTCAACATTAGATCCTGTGCCAATTCATCATGAAATTGAATCACCAATCTTTTATGATCATCATATTGAACTTGACCAATTTCATACTTTTGAAAGTCCCAATGACAAATTGGCAAGTTCTCATTTTCATGAAATTGAACTCAATGAGAAATGTGACCTAGATTCTCAACTTTGTGGTCCAGTTCAAATTCCCGAATTAATATTGACTCCTATTTTGTTACCGGATTTGAGTTATATTTTAGAGTCAGTTTTAATTCCCACACCTATCATTCTTGAACTTGAATCAACAATATTAAGTCACATTCCATTGTGGCAAAATGAATGTGGACTTGAGTTTCAACTTCTTGATTTGGACCCACTTCCTGAACTAATTTCGACTCCTGAACCTTTACTTGACTTAAGTCACTTTTCTGAGTCGGTATTAGTTCCCATACTTTCTAAGTCCAAGTCAATCATTCCATCTTTTCATACTCCATTTTGGGACAAGGCGATTGACAAAATTGACTCCGAAATTAATTATGAAATTTAAAAATTAGATGGGGTTAAAATTTTAATAAAAACCGTTCATATATATACGTTACTTTAGTGAGTTATATAAGAGAAATTTCTAGTGGGTTCCTCTAAACTTTACGAAAATTCGATTGCGCCGCATTTCGTGGACCAATCAGACCACCATCAGAACCACACCTTAATGTAATATTTTCCTTCCCTTTCTTCTTTTCATGCATCTATGCATTAATTCATACATTGAGGACAATGCAAGAGATAGGTTGGGGGAAGGTCTAACATAACTTAGGTTTTTCTTTTTATAAAAAAATAAAATAAAAAATTATTAACATTTTCTTTACTTTTAAAAACTTTTTAAAAATAGAAACAATATTTTGACATATTTTTTGTAAGAAATTAAGTCAATTTTAAGGAATTGGAGAATCATAATTAGGATTTCTTATACTTGGTCAAAATAAGATTATTTGTTTAATTTCTAAGGATAGGAAGAAAGTTTGTGAATGTAATTTAGTCTTGATTTTTATCTTGAAGAAATATGCACACCTTATACACTTACACACTTAGGGTTCAAAAACAAAGACTCTTATGCCTTATAAAAATAAAAAAATATTTATATCTATGAAAGATGAACAAATCTAATTATTGATTAGTTACATGCTCTGGCCTAAGGAATTCTTGGTATTTATGCGAAAGATGATTAGATAAGTTTGAAAAAAAATATATAATATAAATCTTCTGATTAAGCTGGATATTTGTACCAAATAAAGCATAAGTATTCACGCCTAAAAGCGATTCATATAATAAAATCCTTAATTTTGTGGCCTTGTTTGCTCGAGTCCTTAAGTACTTGGGGTGTTTTCTCACCCAGTGCCCTACGATCGTTTGATTTGGGAGTCACCGAATAAAGGCTCGTTACATGGGCAGATTAGAAAGCCTAATAGAACTAAGGATAATATCATCAGAAATAAAATAAATATATATATATAAATAAATAAGGCATAAGAGTTAGAGTTAAAGAACCCTTAGTCAAAACTTCATGGTCACGAAGGTGCATATGACTTAGGGTAAAGTAATAGACCAGATGAGAAGTACAATTTGACTCCTTAGTTTGATTGATAACAAATTTTTGAATAGAGATTAAGTTTAGGAATGAAAATTCAGTTTTCCTATAACTTATAGATTACTTAAATCTTACAATAATATTTCAAATAGTTTTCTTTCAAAATGTGTTTTCAAAATACTAACATTTTTCTTTTTCTTTACGGATTTTGTGGGTGTAATCCACTGAAAACCCTCATGAGATAAAGCTCGTCCTTTAGGGGAAATTTAGAGGTTTAATGGCTTGTTGCACATGCTCAGTGCAATCGCGTGACCTACAAAAGTGGTCTAATAATTTTTTGCTTAGTTGTTTTTCTCGAGGACGAGCAAAAGTTAGGTATGGGGGTGTGATCGGTGCTAATATTGCATATTCATTATCATATGCTCATACTTATTATAGAATAAACTCTGCTTTTTCTTAATTATTGTTTAATTTATTTGCAGGCCCATTCCTAAAGGAGAGGGAAGAGAAATGAGCCCAAAAGCCCATCAAATTCTGATTTAAATCAGAATTAATTCAAAGTCAGTAAATCAAGGCAGATCAGGTCAGTTCAGATCTATTGAAAATCAGTTGGAACAAATCCCTACAAATCAATCGGTTGAAGCCAAAGATCAAAGGCCATTTCGTTAAAATCCCGAGCTTATACTGCAAATCCAGCTGAAGATAAAAGCAAATCGCGATGTCAGAAAATACAACCAACAGGGTGTGGCTACCTGGCCACACCCTGGCCGCGGAAACGTGGCAAATGCCGCGTTTTCGCGGCTTTGTTGGTGAGTTAGGGGAGCGTTTACTCTCCCTATCTTCATAAGCTTTCTTATGTTGGGTTTTTCCTATAAATACTATGATTTTCAGAGCGTATAGGAAACAGCCATGCAGAGATAGAATTTAGTCCACTTTTTCATTCATTTTAGTGTAGGTTTTTGTTTTTATTTTCATGTAATTTTCAGTTTTAATTTATGTAAATCAGAGGAGATTAGAGTTTCATAGGAGAATGAGAATGAAGCTTGTGCTGAGAGTGACACCAGTGTAAGATTTTCTTCTTTTCTCTTATTATTATAAAATTGAATCTGTAGTTCCCCTTTTGTATATACTTTGTTTTTGTGTTCTTCTTCTTCTTCTCTACTTTTTTTCTTTTGGTACCAATTGCTATCCAAGTGAGTCTTAAAGCATCGAAAGAGCCTTACCTTTGCGAGTGCCACCGATAGCTCATGACGATGGATTTTTAGTTTCATTCTGTATCACTTCATACTTGCAACGTCTTGATTATATAATGTGGAGGGACGGGAATCAACTCTTATGGGCTATACGTTGATCACCTCACTTAAAAGTAACACATTGCAAAAGATTCAAGGTAAGCATTTGGTTAAAGGAGGTTAGTAACTTTTAGATTTTTTTCTTTTAATTCTTTAGTTTAGAACACCACAATCTACCACTTCTTCTATCACTCCTCTTCCTTTTCTTTGTGCATATCATTTCTAGTTTCTCCATCTTCTTAATCTACTATCTTCTTCCTAATTCAATTTTAACTCAATTTTTTCTTTTTATTTTAAAGAACTAAAAAAGAACTTTAATCATACATTGTAGCCTAAAAGAGAACTTACTAAAAAGCTTCCATCGCTAGTCCCTCCTTGTGGATCATGACCCGCACAGTGACTTGCTATTGCAGTAGAATTGAGTAACTTGCACTTTTCATTCTTAGTTCTGAAATTCTGTATTCTTATGTGCAGGTTCTAACTCAATCAATAACTTCTGCTTAAGATAGTTGTTCGGAGATGCCATCTCAGAGTAATATTCAAGTTTCTTCCAAATCTATATTGCGGCCAAAGGAAAAGGTATAATTTCTTTTTATATTTATCAAACATTTCTTTTGGGTTAAATATTAAATATTTTGTTAACACTTCAAATGTAGGTTGTTCGGGCACGTTCTTCAATTAGGTTAACTACTTAGATCAATTTTAAGAATTAATGCATCCTTGGATTGTACCTGTAAAGGATGTACAAGCGGATGATAATTGTGGATATCGACCTGCTGTAAATTTACTCAGTTTTGGTGAGGCGGGATTGGCTTCAAGGTAGACGTGACTTGCTTGGAGAATTAAATGCATATCCCTATTTATATGAAATGTGTATATGAAAGCTGTCAGCGCGTGAAGGAGATTAGATATTTTCTGAGTCACTTTGACAGTGCAGCTGAAATCATCTAGAGGGGGGAGGGTGAATAGTTGATAATGCTAATCAATGCACAAATGTTATGATGCAACGATCACCCGAAATAAGACTAGAAGCCGAATACCCCGTGAAGGGCTCTGAACTCCTTCCTCGATTCCTCTAGATAAGAGTTTGAGGTGCGCAATGCAATCTTGTTGTATGAGTATTGATCGACAATATAGCAATGAATATAAAGCAAGTAAATAAAACAAATAAACCAATCGCAAATACTGATATTTGTTTCGAGGTTCGAGCACCCAGCTCTACGTCCCCGCCTTTACCCAGAAGGATTTCCAGCCACTATAAATTTCACAAAGAATTACAACCACAAGGGAGTACCCAACTCCTCAATCATACTCCTCTAGTCCAGATGTAGTGGAGCCACAAATACAAGAATATCTTGGTGATCAAAAGACCATAAACCCTCTTTTGAAAAACTTTTTCCCTTACAAAACCCTAGAGAATAATGTGTAGGATTGAAGCTCAAGTTTTGTAAGTGAAAAAGAAAATGAAATTGAAGAGAGTTTTGAACCAAAATCTTCGGTAAAAAGAGAGAATTTTGAGCACAAAACTGAGAGCAAAAACTTCTTTTGAAAGCCTTTAAACTTGATTTCTTTTGGAAAGGATTGTTGTAATCACCTCAACCCTAATCATCCCTATTTATAGGATAAAGATAGGGATTAAAGAGTATACTGTTATAATGAATAATTAGGAAATATTAGACCCAAATCCAGCCCCCAAATTCGTTTAGAGAGAAAAATCACATTTTAAAACGTGTTAAATAAACTAGCCGTTAGGGCTGAAATCAAGCTCACGGTCGACCGGTTTTTCAAAAATTATAGCCATTGCCAGCCCACGGTCGACCGTAACAAACAGAAACATGGGTGCTTTCAGTCGACCGAAGCTCGATCGACCGACATGGGGTCCGGTCGACCGGCCGGTCGACCGGGTTACGTGCACACATGTACACCCAAAAGGTCAGAAGCCCGGTCGACCGCCCGGTCGACCGTCCTGACCTGAAACAGGGCCGATTGACCGTTCGGTCGACCTCAACAGGCCAAAAACAGTCTCTTTTGAAGAAATGGTTTTGAAGATCTTTAAAGTTTTTCAAATTAACTTTGATCAAAATTTTGTACACTATATTAAATAGAGTTTATAAGCATTAAGATATGTTTATAAAACTATTTTATATAAAAGAGAAATATCTTTCAAAAATCGTGTGCAAAAACTTGTGTGTGGGGAAATATTGAGCTTCAACACTCTACACTATACTTTAACAAACTAAAAATAATAAAAACTGAAAAAGAAAGTCCCTGAGCCGAGTTACACCAAGCTAGAGCCTTCTCTCCTATGAAAAACGTCCTCTTGCGCCATTTGCCTTTAAGTGCCATTATCTTTGCAAAATACTTCAAAAAGCCATCATGACTAGTACAAACCTGAAACTCATTCTAAAAAACTTATTAGTACCAAATAGCTTCTATGTGTTTTGTTATCATCAAAACTTAAATAATAGAGAGTGTAACCTTTTGGGCCAACAGCAGCATCATATGACAAGTGGATGATTATGTCTGAGATGAGATTTCTCATATCAACTCACTATAAAATGGTATTATTTTTTTATTTTGACTTTAAAGTATGACTTTCTTGCCACTTAGAATTCTATCTGTCCCTACTGTTGCAAGCCGATCCATTTCAATTGGTTTTGTCCATACTGTTGGCCCAGAGGCCTTCCACTCTAGTTTTAATGATGATTAACTCATGTAGTTATAGTTTACTAATAATCTTGTGATATTTAGTTTTAGATATTTAACCAAGATATTAGTAGATGATTAGCTTTAACAAAGGTGTTTTGGAGCTTTCACATGGTGATTCAAGAGCTCGACTGTCAAAGTTCACATCTAGCACTCGTTGAAGTCAAGCTCAGGGAATCGCATTTGGATCCAGTCAACTTGGAGACGACGTTCTACAAGAAGGCTTCGGTTTGTCTAGTTAAGATTTAGTTTAGATCCATTGTAAAGATTAGATAGTGTGATATACTCAAGTTCACAACACACACTTGTTTTAAGTTTCATGTTTATTGGTTTTGATTTTCGGTTTAACCGATTTTAGTTTTCATGAATAGAAGTGAATCAAAATAAGTTTATATGGTTTAATGTATATTAGATTTGATCTATATACATCTATGCTTCACATATTTAGAAAAACTTATTTTGATAAGTCTACTTCATGAATTTGGAGTTTTGTATTTTGACAAAACTTATTTTTGGATTTAATGTCAAAAACATAGATATAATACCCTTCAGGTATATTGGATTCTATCCATATACTATATGCTTCAAAGTTGTTTAAATATCATGTTTTTGTATTTAGATGTGTTCTGAAAAAATCGGATTTCTATTTCAAAAATTCAAGTTTTGGAAAATACAGAATTTGGTTTTAGGAAAATTTTCCAAGTCACAAAAATGGTTCAAATAGTTTGAAATATGTGTTGAATTTTTATCACACATGTTTGTATTTCAAAGATATAGCAAGAACTGATTTTTGTGAAATTTATGTGATTTTATAAGATTTATTTGAAGTTAGAATATCGAGTTTTTAAATCCTAAAGATGTCCCTGCCAGGTTCTAGCGGTCGACCGGGACAGTCGACCGGACCAGTAGTCGGTCGATCGGACCAGTCGACCGATGTGCACAAGACGTGCACCAAGGCCAAGTCATTTGGCTGGTCGACCGAGCGATCGACGGACTGAAGTCAGCCCACTCTCGGGTGCGACCGGTCGACCGGCTGGTCGACCGTTCACTTTGGCCCAGTCGACCGGGCGGTCAACCGGCCAGAGAGCAATTGCTCTCTGAATCTGGCACGGTCGACCGGGCGGTCGACCGGAGGGCTCAACGATTAATTTTTTGACCGTTGGCTGGTTGACCGGAATGGCATTCTGGCCCTTTTCAGCTGCAACGGGCAGATTTTCAAAGGGGCTATAAATACCCCATTTGAGTTGGTTTTCAACAGGGATTTTGAGAGCTAAAATTTCTATCTTCTAAAGTGTTTTAATACAAGTTTTTAAAGAGTTTTAGAGCCAAAAGATTTGATCTTTATTTGTTTTTCAAGGGTTGAAAAAATCAAAGAAAAATAGAGATTTGGGATCTTTGTTTTGTTCTTTATTTCTATCAAACTCTAATTGATTTTCCAAGTATTTTTCTTTGAGTTTTTGATTTCCAGACACCTTGATTTCTCACACTTGAGCTTATCTACTATCCTATTTATTAGGATCTTTGTTTTGTAGGAAAAGAAATTAGTTTGTGGTCTTTGTGATCACCAAGTTGTAAACCTTCCATTGATTGTGATATCCCTCTAGTAAGAGGTGATTGAGTTGATATCCCTCAAGTGTGAGGTGATAGTGGAAGTGGTATTTGGCTCCCTCTAGTGAGAGATGGAGATTATGTTGGAATCCCTCAAGTGTGAGGTGATTGTGTTTGAGTGGCTTTGTGCCTATCCCTCTAAGTGTAGAGGTGATTTGAGTTGTGCCTTGCCTCTAGTGAGAGGTTATATTGGTTGAAAGAAGAGTTGTGTACTCCCGATTATATTTGCCCTAAATCCTCAGTGGAGGTTCCCTGTGTGGGAAGTCCTGTATGGATGAGTTAGTGGAAATCCTTCTGTGTGAAGGCGGGGGCGTAGAGCTGTGTGCTCGAACCTCAAAACATATCTTGGTGTTTGCGTTAGATCCACTTTCTCTAACTCTTTCTCTCTTACTTTGTGCATTAATTCATATTGTCATATCATATACATGCTTGGTTTGTTTGTGTGCCTCACTTGTGTTTAACCAAGAGAGCTTCATATAGCACCTCAACTCTTATTCAGAGGAATCAAGAGGAGTTAGTTCAGAGCCCTTCACCGGGAATTTGGCTACACTCTTGGTTACACTAAGTGTGTTGCAATTAATTTTTAATTTCCGCGTTATTATTCAAAGATTAGCCATACAGCTATTCACCCCCCTCTAGGTGTACTTTCAATTGGTATTAGAGCCTACGCTCCTGATATTAGGTTGAACCACGTAGGAGTGTGATCTTGGTTTTGCTAATCTAGATTTGCATTTGCACACTTTTATTGTTTACACACACTCATGGATTGCTTGACGCCTCCTATGTTTGATGTTTCCAATATTGACATGTGAAAATTTAGGATGAGTATGTACCTAAAAACCCTAGGCTTGCATGTTTTTCTTACCACTACCAAGAAATCCTATCTTCATAATAGCAAGCATATAGAGGCCAATGCACAAGCCCTTGAGGTACTTAGAAGCACGCTTAACAAAGAATATCTTATGATGTTTTCTAACTGTGATTCCTATGATGTTTTCTAACTGTGATTCCACCTTTGCAGTGTGGAACACGTTGACCTCCTCCAAGCTTCAAACGCCAACCATTGTGGAGGATGAATCTAGCGGAGAATCCGAGTAATTTTGCTACATGATCCAAGGGAATGATTCCCTTGAGGTAAACTCAGAAACTCTATTAGATGATGATGATGCTAGTTCTTCTAATAATGATTATATTGATGCGAATGCATTGAATGAAGAATTTTCAATTGTTTGTGAAAAATTGCCAGAAAAATATAAAGCTTTAAAAAAGAAGAGTTTTGGACTTAATAAAGAAAATAAGGATTTGTGTTCAAAACTAGATTTGATTTTGTAAGAGAAAGTGGAGATTTCTAATGAAAGGAATTCATTGAAATCCAAACTTGACCTTGCTCTAAAAAAATGAAATTTTGAAAAATAAAAATAATTGTGAAAATGTTTTGAAGAACAATGAAACTTTAACTTCAAAACTTGATTTTGTTGTAAAAGAAAATGAATCTTTAAAAATTAAAATTGCTTCAATTTCTAAGGAATTGGAAATTGTTTCTAAGAAGAATATTTCTTTGAAAAATGACATTGTTTCACATGTTTGCCATGCTAGTATAGCTTCACTACCTAGTGTATCTATTGCATGCACCTCTTCTATAATTGAAAATGATATATCTATGCTTAAGAAGAGTGTTGATTGTTTGGGCTCCACTTTGAGCCATTGTGCCATGAACCATATACGGTTGGAATCTATGTTTCGAAAGAAACAAGTTTCTCCTATGCATGCACAAAAACCACGGCATACACATGCTCCTTACGTTCACACTCATAACACTTTGTATGTTCATGTGTATACATGTACACATTGTGGACGTAAGGGCCACCTTACTAAATTTTGTTATGATAGGATACATGATTCTAATTTAGCAAATAAGTTTGTTTGGGTTAGGAAAGGAGCTAACCCCCATGAACCCAAAAGAATATGGGTACCAAAGACCACTCCTATTTTACTTGATGTAGGTGTGGGCTCTCACATGACGTAAGAGTGATGGTGCCTTGAGGTGGATGCGTTCCGAGCTTAAAGAGGACTATTTGGATGCATCACTTTCAAGGGGAGTTTGGTGGAAGGACCACCTTAGTTTGGAGATATGGAGATGTGCCCTATCGGTTTTGGCAACAATCTCTAAACTCCCATTATGTTTACATGCTTTTCATATTATTCATTTTTAGCATGTTTTGATGTTTCATGATTAATATGTTAAATGTCATTATTATTAGACTTGTGATATGCATGATTTGTATTTGAGATCACCCATGTTTAATATGGACTTATAGTTTTGTGTTCTTACATTTGTTTAGCTATTGTGTATATCATAGATCTAATGCATGTTCATTTACCATAATGATCATATGAGTTTTGTTTTGATTTCTATGCTTCATGTTTTGATTACATGTTTAGATGTTAGTTTTCATTAAAACTTGAATATATACTTGTACAACTAGTGAGCCACAAATAGATTATTATATGTTTGTGCTAAATGGCTCATTTGTACTCATTAGATGTACTAGTATATTCTAGTTTTGATGATTTTTATGTTTTTAAGAAATTTCGTATTTGAGCTTAATTGCCTATTTCCATGACTTTGTATTTCACATTATACTTGTACACTCACATCATTTTTGTTTACTGATGATTTGCTTTCATGAGACTATATATGCTTTATAGACCCTTGAGTGTTTGATGATCATGTGATTTTCATATTTTCATGGAAAATATTTTTGTTTTATTCCTTACTTGAAGGATTTCGTACTAACTTACAAATTTTTCATATAACTAGTTCGTATTCTTCATATGGTAGAGTTTTCAAACATGTTATATTTTTTTTTTTTCAAACTTTTTTGAAAACCCCTACCCTTCAAAGGGCGGCTGGTTGGGCAACCATGCTTTGTATGCTCATTATTGAAAATCTATTTAAAACATGTGCATTAAATGGGCGGTAGGAAGTATGAGTTACACACTTGATCTTATTGTGTTTTCAATTGATATCATTGTATCTTTTTAATTGGTATCACTATTGACATTCTTTTTGTATACTCATATATGTTTTTTATATATGTATGCTTACACCTCAAATAGTATCAATTTCAATTGGTATTTTTTCTATACATATATGTATTTTATTTGTGCTTACTATATCTCTATATCTTTGAGCACAATTTTGGTTATGCTAAGCTTGATTCCTTAAATGACTATTATATTTCAATTGATTATTTTTCAATTGGTATCTTATACAAGCTTATGCATCATTTTATTTGATATTTCACAAAGGGGGAGAAAATTCATATTTCACCTTTTAATTGGTTTTGTTTAACTTTGGTATTCTACTCCCACACTTTATGTTAAAAAATGATTGAAAGGATATTTTTCGGTATCACACGCTCCTAATAAAAATTATTTTCTATTTGTATATGTTTCATTTTCAATTTTGGTATCAAAAATATTAAATTGATATTATTCTCTATTTGGTATCTCTATTGTAAAATGAGTTTTGTGTTTAACCAAAAGATTGCTTTATGTTTTTCAAATTGGTATCAAAAGTGTAAAATATTTTCAATTGGTACTAATTTTTACAATTGGTATCAAGATTATCTATATGTTTACATCTTTCAATTGATATCAAAATTTTTTGGTTGATTTCTTCAAAATGTTTTATTTACTTTCAATTGGTATAATATATGCATGTTTATTTAAATTTATATTAAAAATATTTATTTTATGTACTTTCAATTGGTATGTTTTATTTATTTTCAATTGATATCATGATGTACTAAATTGATATATATTTTTTCAATGGTATCATAATGTTTTGATTTGATTTCACCCCTTATTGATTTTTTTTGTTTCGGACAAAAAGGGAGAGAACATTGTTTTATTGTTTACTTTAACCCCTTTGTTGATGATTGACAAAAAGTAGGAGAAGCATTTGAGTATATATGCATGTTTATTTATAAGTTTATATCAAAGTTTGTTTCATATTGGTATCAAGAGAGTTTGTTTTATGTTTTGTTGATATTGGTATCAAGAGCATTGATATTAGTATCAAGAACATGTTTTGTTATTTTGTTTTATTAGTGTCAAGAACATGTTTTGTTGTTTTGTTTTATTGATATCAAGAACTTTTATTAAATTTTTATTGTTGGTACCATTAGCGTTTATTGATTATCTTTCAATTGGTATCAAGAGTTTTTATTGCTTTTATTGATAAGCTTTCAATTGAAATTTTTATGGTATCAGGAGTAATTATTTAAGAACATGTTTATTTTAAGTTTATATTTTCAATTGGTATTTAAGAACATGTTTATTTCAAAAAGAGGGAAAAGTAATTTATTTTAAAACTTTGGTATCAAAAGCATGTTTCTTTCATTATTTTGTGTATATTTTTTCATATTCATATTTAACATTCATTACATATCTTATTGTTTATTGCTATGCATGAGTTAAGGGGGAGCTTCTTTGAAGCTTAACTTTATCCATGCATATATAACTCCAATAGTTTTGTCATCATCAGAAAGGGGGAGATTGTTGGCCCAGAGGCCTTCCACTCTAGTTTTGATAATGATTAACTCATGTAGTTATAGTTTACTAATAATCATGTGATATTTAGTTTCACATATTTAACCAAGATATTAGTAGGTGATTAGCTTCAACAAAGGTGTTTTGGAGCTTTCACATGGTGATTCAAGAGCTCGAGCGTCAAAGTTCACATCTAGCACTCGTTGGAGTCAAGCTCAGGGAATCACGTTTGGATCGAGTCAACTTGGAGACGACGTTCTACAAGAAGGCTTTGGTTTGTTTAGTTAAGATTTAGTTTAGATCCATTGTAAAGATTAGATAGTGTGATATGCTCAAGTTCACAACACACACTTGTTTTAAGTTTCATGTTTATTGGTTTTGATTTTCGGTTTAATTGATCTTGGTTTTCATGAATAGAATTGAATCAAAACAAGTTTACATGGTTTAATGTATATTAGATTTGATCTATATACATCTATGCTTCACATATTTAGAAAAACTTATTTTCATAAGTCTACTTCATGAGTTTGGAGTTTTATATTTTGACAAAACTTATTTTTGAATTTAATATCAAAAATATAGATATAATACCCTTCATGTGTATTAGATTCTATCCATATACTATATGCTTCAAATTTGTTTAAATATCATGTTTTTGTATTTACATGTGTTTTGAAAAAATCGGATTTCTATTTCAAAAATTCAAGTTTTGGAAAATACAGAATTTGGTTTTTGGAAAATTTTTTAACTCATAAAAATGGTTCAAATAGTTTGAAATATGTGTTGAATTTTTATCACACATGTTTGTATTTCAAAGATATAATAAGAACTGATTTTTGTGAAATTTATGTAATTTTATGGGATTTATTTGAAGTTAAAATATCGAGTTTTTAAATCCTAAAAATGTCCCTGCCAGGCTTTGGCGGTCGATCGGGACGGTCGATCAGACCAATAGTCGGTCGACCGGACCGGTCGACTGATGTGCATAAGACGTGCACAAAGGCCAAGTGATTTGGCCGGTCGACCGAGCGGTCGACCGACTGAAGTCAGCCCACTCTCGGGTGCGGCCGACCGGGCTGTCGATCGTTCACTTTGGCCCGGACGACCGGGCGGTCGACCGGCCAAAGAGCAATTGCTCTCTAGATCTGGAACGGTCGACCGGGCGGTCGACCGGAGGGCTCAACGGTCGGTTTTTTTGACCGTTGGCTGCTCAACTGGCCGGTCGACCGGAAGGGCATTCTGGCACTTTTCAGCTGCCGACGGGCAGATTTTCAAAGGGGTCATAAATACCCTATTTGAGTTGGTTTTCAACAAGGATTTTGAGAGCTAAAATTTCTATCTTCTAAAGTGTTTTAATACAAGTTTTTAAAAGAGTTTTAGAGCCAAAAGATTTGATCTTTATTTGTTTTTCAAGGGTTAGAAAAATCAAAGAAAAATAGAGATTTGGGATCTTTGTTTTGTTCTTCATTTCTATCAAACTCTAATTGATTTCCCAAGTATTTTTCTTTGAGTTTTTGATTTCTAAACACCTTGATTTCTCACACTTGAGATTATCTACTATCCTATCTATTACGATCTTTGTTTTGTGGGAAAAGAAATTGGTTTGTGGTCTTTGTGATCACCAAGTTGTAAACCTTCCATTGATTGTGATATCCCTCTAGTGAGAGGTGATTGAGTTGATATCACTCAAGTGTGAGGTGATAGTGGAAGTGGTATTTGACTCCCTCTAGTGAGAGGTGGAGATTGTGTTGGAATCCCTCAAGTGTGAGGTGATTGTGTTTGAGTGGCTTTGTGCCTATCCCTTTAAGTGTAGAGGGGATTTGAGTTGTGCCTTGCCTCTAGTGAGAGGTTGTATTGGTTAAGAGAGGAGTTGTATACTCCCGATTGTATTTGCCCCAAATCCTCAGTGGAGGTTCCCTGTGCGGGAAGTCCTGTGTAGACGAGTTAGTGGAAATCCTTCTGTGTGAAGGCGGGGACGTAGAGCTGTGTGCTCGAACCTCAAAACATATCTTAGTGTTTGCGTTTGATCCACTTTCTCTAACTCTTTCTCTCTTACTTTGTGCATTGATTTATATTGTCATATCATATAAATGCTTGGTTTGTTTGTGTGCCTCACTTGTGTTTAACCAAGAGAGCTTCATATAGCACCTCAATTCTTATTCAGAGGAATCAAGAGGAGTTAGTCCAAAGCCCTTCACCGGGAATTCGGCTACACTCTTTGGTTACACTAAATGTGTTGCAATTAAGTTTTAATTTTTGCATTATTGTTCATAAATTAGCCGTACACCTATTCACCCCCCTCTAGGTGTACTTTCACATACTAATCATTTCATTAAGCTATATCTACGCATTGGACATCCAGTACCCCCACTAGCATATAAGTGGTAAGAGTACTGACTACCACGTGCTAAAGGTTTGGATAGTGCATACATGAGTGGATTACATATATTATATATATTATATATATATATATATATATATATATATATATATATATATATATATATATATATATATTATATATATATATATATATATATATATATATATATATCATGAGTTGTTCTGTTGATCAAATGATTTTGAATGTACAATCAATATTGATTAAACACTGACATCAATGGATATATGATTGTGATTTTTAGATGTGTCGTTTGTTTTGATAATTTATGAACTTTTATAACTCAATTATTGTACTTTGGTTTATTTATGTGTTGATCCATCTTGGAAGTTCTAATTTCACTTCTTTCTCTTCGATGTGCAATAAGTTATGCTCGATCAATTTTCAGAAACTACAGCATCCCTCACAATATTTTAAGGGGGATGATTTAAAAAAATGTTTAGCCAAAAGTGCGAACATAACAGTTATGCTCGGTCATTAACGACCGAACATCACTGTACTACTCGGTTGTCAGTGGACAAACATGTATAAGTTATTCAGCTACATCCGAACAATATAATGATGTTCAGTTCCTGTAGCACCCCGTTCCCAATATACGTACTATTGTAGTACCCCATCCCAGGATACGTACTCAGATACGTGTCCCAAATTTTTTCGACCGTATTATTTCAATTTTCTTCCAGTATGTATTTTTGGGTTGTGAATGCTTATGTTATTATGTATCAGATCTGGATTCTCAGATCTAGAGTAAGCCCTGACCCGGACCGGGAACTCAATGCTAGCCTGTAGCCCGATTTGACCTTTCTAGTAGTCTGATTTGACCGATTTTAGTTTCAGACACTGTTTTTCAATATTTTAGATTCTTCATGATTTTCTGAAATTTTTCAGAATTTTTTTACAAAATCTCCAAAACCGGTGTTGGTCTACATCGCTCACTGATTCTCGAATTTTTAGTTTTCAAACTGGATTAAATTTTTAAAAATGTCTTTCACGTTTCTTCTTAGAATTTTATTTTCTATCTCAATACATTTTTGTGAGATTGTTCTAAATTTATCAAAATTTGACCGATTCTGGTGTCGGGCGATATCGTCAGAAGATTCTAAGATTTTTAATCTAAAAACTACAGTGAATTTCTTGAATCCGATTTTACCAGGCATCTTAAAATAATATTTTATATTTTTGAAAATTTTTTGGAATATTTCTGAAACAGTCAAATTTTCGCCTTATTTAAATAATAATATTATTTATCGACAATTTCTTTTCTTACTTTTTCCTACTCTACTCCCCTACTTTATAATCCTAAATATTCTAATAAAATAATTATTTAATAATAAAATTTTTTACTATTTTTTTCTTTTTTCTTTATTTTCTTTCTTTTCCTTCTTATCTTTTCTTCCCCTTTGACTTTCCCCTTGCGCTGCTCCCCGCCACCTCAGCCGCCTGCTGCTTCTGATGGGCTGCAACGGCAGCCCACCCTTCCCTATCTCTACTCATTTCTTCTTTCCCTATAAATTTATTTTTCTTCTCCCTTCACATTTCTTCATCTTCTCCTTTTCATTTCATTTCAACTCCATCTCTTTCAATACAAAACCAACCTCTCCCACTTCATGGCTGCCGCCTCTACCACTGGAGCCACCGCTGCACCTGCCCTAAAGCCGTCGGCCACCATTCTCCCACACCCCCTCTCCACTCTTCCACCTCCTTTAACCTCCACCAACCACCCCACCACTTCTAATTTCAATCAAACACACCACCATCACCTCCCTTCCTCCTCCAAATTCACCACCACCTCCATCAAATTCACCACTTCCACCACCCCAGCATCACCTCCTCCTCCTGCTCTAACTCCCCACCACCTCCAACAATCACCACAACCAACATAACCACCACTACCACCGCCACTCCTTCACCAACAACTTCACCATCAACCAAGCTACTCTACCACCCCATCATCCCTTCCCCTAGGGCGCGTGCGCTGCCCACCCTCCCCCAGTGGCGCCACCGCTGCCGCCAGGCCGCCGGCCACCCCTCCCTTCCATTTTATTTATTTATTTCTACATTCTTTCTATTTCTTTCCTTCTTTAATTCTTTCTTTCTTTTCCCTAAATAAACCTACATATACCCATTCCCTAAAATACCTCCACCTCACCCCCAAATTACTTTCCCATATTTACAATCAATACTCCTCCCCTTTTAATTCCTAATCCTTTCTAAATACCCTATTTTCTCTCTCTCCCCCTTCCTACAACTTTCTCTCTCCTCTCTCTCTCCTCTCTCTCATTCCCTCTGTAATATAATATATATATATATATATATATATATATATATATATATATATATATATATATATATATATATATATATATATATATATGGGCTAGTGGCTTGCTCGCACGGATTCGCGGATTTCTCGAATTTTAATCGGTATTTCATTCTGATTTCAGGCGAGTGTTTATTAAACTTAAAAATAACTACACTTGATTTATATCATGATGTTGATATGTGAAAATCTTATTATTACTAATATGCCTAACACTTGTTGATGTAAAATTTAATACATGATTTCTTACTTTACAAGCTTATAGATGGCATTGTACTCGGTATTTACTCGACACTTGATATGTTATACTTGATGTATGATTTATGGCACAGGCTCTTGATATATTATATTTGATACCTTATCTATGACACTTGATATCTGACACCAGCACTTGATATGTTATATTTGATACTTGATCCACGACACTTGATATTAGACACCGGTACTTGATATATGTCATACTTGTCACCTGATCCTAACCCCCCAGTATATGACACATACTAATCCTTACTTGATATGCTTTCATGTGGTACAAGTACATTGACTTGACATCGTGACCCTTGACCGGACACTACCACCCCTGATACCTGTATATATGACATATTCATGACTATCACTTTTATGTGCATCCATACTATCATGATCATTAGAAGAACTAGCACAATCATCTAGATGAGTATCCGAATGTATCTCAAGGGAGTCAATCCCTTGGATCATGAAGCAAGCTTGGTCGGATTCATCTCTTCTTGGTTCTCTCCAAAATGTGTTGCACTTATTTCTTGAGAGAGGTCAACATGTTCCACACTACAAAAGTGAAATCACAATGAGAAATCAAAGATAAATATTCTTTGCTTAGTGTGTGCCTAAGTGCTTCTATGACTTGTGCATTAGCTTTAATGTACTTATCATTACCAAAATATGATTTCTTGGTGGTGGCAAGATAAACATGCAAACCTAGAACTTTTAGATATGAACTCATTTTAAATTTTCACATATCTATGTTAGAATCATCAAACATAGGTGGAGCAAAATAATCTATGAGTGTAAACTAGTATGTGTGCAAAGCAAATATAGTTTAGCAAATGAGAATCTCACTCCTAGGTGGTTAAATTGAATATCACGAGCGCTAGCTCTGATACCAATTGTAGGTACACCTAGAAGGGGTGAATAGGTATAGTTCTAATCTAATGCAAATAATGTGGAATTAAAAACTTAATTACTAACACACTATGTATAATCAAGAATGAGTCTGAATTCCCATGAAGGGCTCTAGAACTACTCCTCACGATTCCTCTGAATTGTGAGTTGAGGTACTTTAAAAGCTATCTTGATTCAGCACAGTGTGGGCACACAAACAATATCAAGCATGAATGTGAATATGAGCAAGTAATAACAATGCTATATATATATATATATATAATATATATATAATATATATATATATATATATATATATTATATATATATATATATATATATATATTATATAGAGAGAGAGAGAGAGAGAGAGAGAGAGAGAGAGAGAGAGAGAGAGAGTTGAGAGATAGAAGATCAAATGCAAACACGTGGATATGTTTCGAGGTTCAAACCACTGCTCTACGTCCCTGCCTTTATACAAAAGGATTTTTATTATGTCCACACATGACCTTCCACAAAGGGAGCTCCACCGAGGAATTTGAACTGAACACCGGGAGTACATAACTCCTCTCTCGAACATAATTACCTCTACATAAAAGGGAAGGCACAAAGCCAAAGAAAGAAAAGTTACAACATTGGTGATCTGATGATCACAAACAACACTTAGTGATCTCAAAGGATCACAAATAACTTTTCTCACAAAAAGATCCTAAAGATAGATTTGAATTGAATAACTCAAGTTTGTGAGAAATTAAAGTGTTTGGGAAAGAAAATATAAAATACTTGGAAAAAACTTCTTGATAGATATATAAATTAAGTACTAAATATTATTTTCAAAGACTTGATTTTCTTTGATTTTCCAAAACTTTGAAAACAAAATAAAGATAAGAATTTTTGGCACAAAACTCTTTTGAAAACTTTGCTAAAAATACTAGAGAAGTAGAGAAATTTAGCTCTTGAAAATCTTCATAAAAACAGGCCCCAAGACTCATGTTTATAGCCTCTAGAAAAATATAGCAGTTGGGGTCAAAATCTACCCAGAATGGGCTGTCTGTCGGCCAGCCAACGGTCGAATTTTTGACTGTTTGAGCCGTTGGTCGACCAGTCGGTCGACCGCCCCAAGGCATAGTGAGAATTTTCTCACTATCGATCGACTAACCGGTCGACCGAGGCCAGAATCTCTGGTCAACCGACCGGGGCCAGATCCAGAGAGCAAGCTCTCTAGATCGGTCGACCGTATGGTCGACCGGCCTAATGGCTAGGGCTGTGCACATTGTTGTGCACGTCGGTCGACCGAGCCCAGGTTCGGTCGACCGACACAGCCCAAAAATAAGGTTTATAGGTTAGGTAATGTTGGCTAATAAATACCTATAAAATCCCATAAAACTCCATAAAATTAACAAAAATAAGTTCATGTAAGCACTTTGAAATACAAATATGTGTGATAAAAAATCAAAACATATTACAAAAAATTTGAACTATTTTTTGGGTAAAGAATTTAAAGCTTAAACCGAAAACTGTATTTTTCAAAAACTCAACTTTGAAATGAAAAATCGTTTTCTCCAAAACTTGTATAAATACAAAAAATAAGATATTAAACTACAGTTGAAGCATAATGTGTATGGATATAATTCAATACACATGTAAAAGATATATCTTTATTTTTGACAATAGATCTCAAAATAAATTTTGATAAAAACAAAACTTTAAACCATGAACTTATACATCAAGATAAGTTTTTCTAAACATATGAAGCATATATGTATATGGATGAAATCCATATACATTAAACTATATAAACGTCTTTTGATGAAATCTATTCATGAAACCAAAAAGATGTCTTCTTGAAAATCAATAAACTCAAAAACAAAGCGGTTAAACCAAAACAAAACTTTTGAACTTGTGTGTGTGTGTATACTTAAGCATATCAAAACTAAACTATCCTTACACAAGATCCAAGATGACTCAATCTAAACACGATCCATAGGGCTTGACTCCAACTTAAATTCTAGATGCGATCTTGATGCACGAGCTCTTGAAGCAACATGTGTTAGCTCCAAAACTTAATTTTGAATCCTTGTTGAAGCTAAGTACATACTAAGATCTTGATCAATAACTGAAGTTATATAAACAAAAGATCATTAGTAACTTAACTTCATAAGTTAGTCATCATCAAAACTAAGGTGAAGGGCTTTTGGGCCAACAAAAGTATCAAGCGAATCAATAATTTAGGTTCGTTATACTTTTTATATATATTTAAATATATATAAATATTTATTTTTAAGTATTAAGTAATCCTCTTCATCCCAAGTTTAAACAAATATGCAAGTGTGTGGATATGATACATAATCACATAGACAAATTCTAGATGACATTTAATTTTCAAAATTTTCATCTCTTTTTAAAGAATTAAGAAATCTATCAAATTGATATTCTTATCTAATTCAAACTATATGGTTACTGAATCTCTTAAAACTAGATAATTTACTGACTTTTTTTTTTCAAGTTAGCAAAAGATTTTTAGGTTAGCAAAAGAAAAAGAAAAATCTAGTAAAATCCTAAAATGAAAAGAAAAAAAATCTAATCTAAAAATAAAATAAAATAAATAAAATAAAATCTTAGGCTCCTCCCCCATACCTAAACCCTGCATGTCCTCATGTGAAGCAAGATGAATCAGTAATACATGCAAATTACAAATAAATACCACCTCCCTAAATACCAATTTATCTTTTAAATTTTTAGACAGTCGTGAACAAATTATCTATCAAAAATTAGCTTTGTCTATAAAATAAACAGAAAATCATAAACATTCATTAATTGGAAAGAGATCACCAGGGAAAATTTCAAAATTTGGATCCATATTTTCATGACGAATTAGCCATCTGGACGGCTATTCTGCTGTCCATGCTTCTCTAATGGTCTTGGTATTTTTCTGACATTTTGATCCATCTTTGTGGTTATCCTGTATCTTTGTTGCTCTTGTAATACTGATTTTGAACTGAGGTGAAAAAAAAGAAAAAGAAAAAGTAAGTATACATATTTATAACAAATTATCTCATTAACTTGATTTCATCGATTCTACCTACGAGAATGCTTGCCACAATCCCAATGCGCTCTCTTCAGAGGAAATTGGAGGAGCTCAATCTTTTCATCAGCTTAGCTCGAATCCTCTCCAATTTGTTTTTGGTCTTTCTTAACTTCAGCCTATGTTTCTTCAAATTTGTCCTCTTTAAACTTTGCATGCATCAGATTATCCATCATCATCATGTGGTAAAGTATCTACACCTACGAAGAGACACATCCAATATCATTAGATAAATACTTGGGATTGTAAAAACTTGATGGTTCCTCAAGTAAAGTCTCTTGAAAATATTGCTTAATCGGTGTCTCTTCAAAAGTGTAGATACTCAAATCAAGTTTCTTTCTTTCACTCTAGCTTTGAGTACATCATTTTCATCTTCAGGTTCTTCAATGCTTTCCAGGGGCTCTAGAGAGATTCTGGTTTCAAGATATATCTCAGAACCATCAGGTGACGATGAATTGGCCGTTCATGTAGCGTATCTGCCATCTGACTTAAGCTTCTGCTGATGGAACTTTCCCTGAAGGTTTCTAAGTCCTCTTCCTTATGGTATGTGGTCTCTATTGTGAAATTACACCTAGAGAGAGTGTGAATAGGTGTATAGCTAATCAAATGAAAATTCTAGATAATTTAATATAAAATAATGCAACCGATCACTTAAAACAAGACTTGAAGCCGGATTCTCCGTGAAGAGCTCTGAACTTCTCCTCATGATTCCTCTAGATAAGAGTCGAGGTGCTCAATTGCTATCGTGTTGAGATGTGTATTAATCGACAAAAAAAAAATGATAAACAAGTAAATAGAGACAATAAAGCAATCATAAACAAAAGAATTTATTCTGAGATTCGAGCCACCGCTCTACGTTCTCGGCTTCACCACCGTAAAGGATTTCACTATCCACTATTGGATCTCCACAAAGGGACCTTACAATAAGGAATTACAACCACTCAGAGTACACAACTCTTCAACTTAATCCTCTACACCAGAGGCAGCACAAAGCCAATTGAGATAACAAGCTTTGTGTGATCAAGAGATCACAAACACTCTCTTTGCAACTCTCTTACAAAAATCGTATAGAGTAAAATGTAAACTTAAAGCTCAGGGATGTAAACAAGAGTGGAAATTAGAAAAGAGAGAATTTAAGAGCAAAAAAAACTCAATTAAAACTTTTAAAATTAGAGCATAAAAGAAAACTTTGAAACTTTTTCTCTTTGAAAGCAAAAACTAGATTTTTAATTGAATTTGTTGTTGTGAAATATTCAATCCCAATGACCCTTTATATAGGTTTTAGAAAAATACTTTTAGAATATTTTTACCAGGTCTAAAAATGAAGAAATTGACCCTAGAAATTTAACTTTTCATATTTTAAAAGAAACATGTTTAAAAAGAGATTTAAAAGTACTGGCCATTACTGCCAATCTGGTAGTCTGTCGGTCGACCGGCCTGTCGACCGACCATTCAAAAAAATTTGACCGTTGGCTCTCGGTCGATCGGTCGGTCGACCGTGTTTAACCAAGACCAAACAAGTTAGAGTCAGTTGACCGCAATGAGGGATCGGTCGACCTGCCAGTCGACGGGAATGTGCACAACATGCACACCCCAATTGCCAGAAGTTCGGTCGGTCGATCGTGCTGGCCTGTAATAGGCACGGTCGACCGCCCCGTCAACCGACCTAGTCCAAAAACTTGGTCAAGGTATTTTTTTTTTGAAGATAAAGAATATTTTCAAATAATTTTTGTTTGAATTTTTAAAGAGAGAAGACATGTATAGCCATGAGATACAAGTTCTAAACTGAGATAGAATTTTTTAAGAAAATGTGGAACAAGTATCAAAATCAAATATGTCAAAATCATACTTTTAAAAATGTGCACTTTTGTGTGTGTATATTTTTTAGCCTCAAATCTATATTCTACTATTAAACAAACTAGTTTCATACAGGGTTCTAATCGACTACAAGAATCTTCAAGCGGGCTTCTCTGATAGTGAACGTTTGAGCGACGCTGAGTGCTTTAAGGTATGATCCCATTCTTGAGTACCTTTGAGCCATCAACACCTTCCTTTAAAGGAAGAACCCTGTTCGATTTTCTGAACCCTGTTAGATTTTTTTGAATCCTAAAATACACTCTTGAACTTGATTAGTACCAAATAACTTCATATGCTTTGTTATCATCAAAACACAAAGCCTAAAATTGTAACCTTTGGCCCAACATATTGATGTCTCTTGTGTATTTTGTATTGAGGAATATGAAACAAGTTTCTTCTCATAATAATAAATCAACCACTTGAGATCTTTTACTTAGCTTTCTTCGTCCTCCTTATTTGCTTTGGTCTCTTCCTAAACTTCTTGCTGCTGCTCCAAGGTAGTTGTCTCCTCTTGCTCTTCAGGATCTATCTTGGTATTAATTGATAATATAAGCGCATGTAACTATTGAAGTCACCTAGAGGTGGGGTGAATAGGTGAATATGCTAATCAATGCACAAATTTATAAATGAGATGATGCAACGATCACTCAAAGTAAGATTAGAAGCCGAATATCCCGTGATGGGCTCTGAACTCCTTCCTCGTGATTCCTCTAAATAAGAGTTTGAGGTGCACAATGCAATTTTGTTGTGAGAGTACAGATCGACAATATAAGAATGAATGAATAGAAAGTAAACAACACAAGTAAGCCAATCGCAAACAAAGAGATTTGTTTCGAGATTCGAGCACCCAGCCTTACGTCCCCGCCTTCACCTAGAAGGATTTTCGATCCACTAGAATTTTCACAAAGGATTACAACCACTAAGGAGTATCCAACTCCTCAATCACACTCCTCTAGTCCAGAGGTAGTGGAGCCACAAATACAATAATCACTTGGTGCTCAAAAGACCACAAACTTGTTGGAACTTGTTTTATGAAGACTTTGTGAAGCATTTCATTTGGAGCTCTAATACACGACGAATCAAGAGTTTTTCATGATCAAGATGTCCCAAAGAGAGTTGATATGATGTGGTTTGTAATTGTGTAATAGCATGTCAAAAGCCTTGATGCACACACACATATCATACACTTCTGGTCGACTTATAGTCCATATTAGTCGACTAATCACTTGTGTAGTCGACTTGACCCAACTCCTAGTCGACTAATCCTGTGTCTCAATTTAGAACCAACTCTATGTTTGTCCTGTTAGTCAACTTGACAGAAGACATAGTCGACTAATAGACCTTTGTAGTCGACTAACCTTTTCCCCTAGTCGACTAATCCCTGGCCTAGTCGACTTATAAAGTAGTTGCAGTCGACTTGGTTCAATTATCCAGAAACCTGTCACTTGAACTATTCATGACCTAGTCGACTTGTACCAAAATGTAGTCGACTAACCTTTGAAAAGTTGCCTAGAATAGTCGACTAACTCAAATGGCAAGTCGACTATAGGTAGTTTCTGACTGTTGGACAGTTTCTGTTATCTGGTCTTTTGTGCAACGTTTTCCAATGATTCAATCATTCAAAAGGCACCTATAACTACCCTAACTTACCCTAGTGTGCAGCTATATATAGGGTTGTTATTCTAAAGGCCAAATACCAATCCTAATCTTCAGTTTTCTAAGATCAAAAATTTTGCCAATCCTGAAAATTGTTCCCACACAGTTCTTCACCAAATTCAAATTCCTTTGTGAAGTTCTCTGAAGTTTGTCTCCTATACTAGACCTGTCCACGTTCACATACAGTACCAAGGCTTATAGGAAAGTGTTATAATACTCAAAGCAATCATTGTACACGGGTGTCTTCTTGGTGTAGAAGCAGTTGTACAAGGTGAAGTTTGTTCTATTGGTAGAAGAGAAGGTGTTCTCTTGGTGGAAGAGAAGGTGTACACATATGGCAAAGGGGATTTGTCAAGTGGTGTGCATGGTTGTAATTTGGGTGTACAAATCAAGGATAAAGGAAAATCTCAAGCGGGTGGCTTGGGACTAGATGTAGGTCACGAGGATCGAACAAGGATAAATCTCTCGTGTTTGCGTTTGTCTAAACGTTTTTGAGATTTGATTTCCTTTACTACAAGTTTATTTAATTATTTAACTTAATCCTTCTTTGTTTAGTATTTGTTTTGACTTTGTAGTTAGATCCATAAGTGCCAACAGAGAAAGTTCCGCATTTGGCATCATCTTGGGACCAACAATTGGTATCAGAGCGAGGTCCTACAATTGGTTTCAAAGCAAGTCTCACGTTCGGCATACAAGCCCTACATACCTAGTCAACAACAAGGATGGTAACGGAGTTTTCATCATCCCAATTCAACGAAGGACATTCTACACAACATCCACCGCTATTTGACGGATCCAACTACAACTATTGGAAGTGTAGAATGAAGATCTACTTGCAATCGCTCAACTACGAACTATGGAACATCGTTGAAGCATCGTACACCAAACCAACAACCAACTACAGCGCTTGGAGTGAGGATCAAAAGAAGAATGCGAACCTTGACGCCAAAGCGATGAATGCCTTGTTCTGTGCATAACCAAAGAAGAGTTCAACAGAGTATCAACAGCCACTTCTGCACATCAAATATGGCATACTCTTCAGGTAACACACGAAGGCACAATTAAAGTTAAAGAATCTAAAATATCTGTTCTTATCCACAGGTTTGAATTATTCAAAATAGAGGAGAATGAAACCATATCCGAAATGGTTACAAGATTCACCGACATTACCAATTCATTAGCATCCCTTGGAAAGGACTACACCCAAGTTGAAAGAGTTCGCAAGATCCTTCGTGCACTCACACTAGAATGGGAGAAGAAGATAACCGCTATTAAAGAGGCGAATGATCTCTTAACTTTGTCGTTAGAAAACCTAATTGGTAATCTAATGGCATATGAAGTGCAATTGGAAGAAAGAAAGAAGGAAGAAGAAAGAACTTGCCTTCTATGCATCCTCTGACACGGACGATTCAAATGACGATGAAGAGGAAATGGCAATGCTTTCAAAGAAATTCAGGAGATTTCTAAAGTAAGGTAAATTCAAATGCTTTAATTACAATAAACCAGGTCATATAAAGATGGATTGCCCATTGCTCAAAAATAAAGGTAAAATCAAGAGCAAAAAGTTCAGAAAGAAGAAAAACTATGAAGCCTCATGGGAGAACAGTGATTCCTCATCTTCTGACGAAGAAGAATCCACTGAACGTGTCAACCTATGTTACATGGTCATAGAAGATGATGAGATATCATTTACTGAACTTTCTGATGCATTTCATGAATTATTTAATGATCTAAAGCATGAAAAACTGAAAAATAAAGTTTTATCAAAAGAAAATGAAAAACTTTTAAAGGAAAATTCATGTTATGCTTTACAAGTATCTTTTATAAATTCTCAACAAGATGAGTTTGAAAAAGTCATATTATCTTTGAAAAATGATAATGAGAAGTTTATAAAAGAGAACATTTTTCTTAAAAA
Source organism: Agave tequilana (assembly GCA_038442645.1). NCBI lineage: Eukaryota > Viridiplantae > Streptophyta > Magnoliopsida > Asparagales > Asparagaceae > Agave > Agave tequilana. The sequence goes on along the minus strand of JAVJIF010014308.1, from coordinate 23,172 downwards.
GGAAAACTGAGTCTTTGAATGAAAGGATTTCTATTTTAGATAAAGATATTTCAGTTTCAAAAAGAAATATGAAGATATTTTGTAAAATGTGACTAAGTTCAATCAAGGAAAGAAAAGTTGAATGATTTATTATCTTTTCGGAAGTTGTCACATAATAATTATGGTATTGGATATATTGAAAAATCTTCATATTGTTGTAATCTATATGATTCTTTTGTAAAAAGAAAGTCTAAGAAAAATAAGTTTATATGGATTCCTAAGAATTTAAGTATTCATGATAAAAATGCCTATATTGCATCATATATTCACGATATATGTGATTCATGCAATTATGTGTATACTAACAGGTGGAAACCAAATTCTAAATGGATTTGGACTCCTAAAGGTTAAATGTTTTACTTTTATGTTTGATACCATCTAACGTTTATCTTGCAGGTACCATATAAAAGTTGATAAGAATATATATATATACATTCTAATGATATATTTGTTGCAGGGAAGAACAAAGTATTTCTCTATCTGTTATAACCCAATTTCTACAGGGGGAGGAAAATATAACATATTTTCTGCAGGGGGAGCACTTGTGCACACAAAGCGTCATCATCAAAAATGGGGAGAATGTTGGAACTTGTTTTGATGAAGACTTTGTGAAGCATTTCATTTGGAGCTCTAACACACGACGAATCAAGAGTTCTTCATGATCAAGATGTCCAAAGAGAGTTGATATGATGTGATTTGTAATTGTATAATAGCATGTCAAAAGCCTTGATGCACACACACATATCATACACTTCTAGTCGACTTATAGTCCATATTAGTCGACTAATCACTTGTGTAGTCGACTTGACCCAACTCCTAGTCGACTAATCCTGTGTCTCAATTTAGACCCAACTCTCTGTTTGTCCTGTTAGTCGACTTGACAGAAGACATAGTCGACTAATAGACCTTTGTAGTCGACTAACCCTTCCCCTAGTCGACTAATCCCTGGCCTAGTCGACTTATAAAGTAGTTGCAGTCGACTTGGTTCAGTTATCCAGAAACCTGTCACTTGAACTATTCATGACCTAGTCGACTTATACCAAAATGTAGTCGACTAACCTTTGGAAAATTGCCTTGTATAGTCGACTAACTCAAAAGGCAAGTCGACTATAGGTAGTTTCTGACTGTTGGACAGTTTCTGTTATCTGGTCTTTTGTGCAACGTTTTCCAACGATTCAATCATTCAAAAGGCACCTATAACTACCCTAACTTACCCTAGTGTGCAGCTATATATAGGGTTGTTATTCTAAAGGCCAAATACCAATCCTAATCTTTAGTTTTCTAAGATCAAAAATTCTGCCAATCCTGAAAACTGTTCCCACTTCAGTTCTTCACCAAATTCAAATTCCTTTGTGAAGTTCTCTGAAGTTTGTCTCCTATACTAGACCTTGTCCACGTTCACATACAGTACCAAGGCTTATAGGAAAGTGTTGTAATACTCAAAGCAATCATTGTACACGTGTCTTCTTGGTGTAGAAGCAGTTGTACAAGGTGAAGTTTGTTCTTTTGGTGGAAGAGAAGGTGTTCTCTTGGTGGAAGAAAAGGTGTACACATTTGGCAAAGGGGATTTGTCAAGTGGTGTGCATGGTTGTGATTTTCGGTGTACAAAATCAAGGATAAAGGAAAATCTCAAGCTGGTGGCATGGGGACTGGATGTAGGTCACAAGGACCGAACCAGGATAAATCTCTCGTGTTTGCGTTTGTCTAAACTTTTCTGAGATTTGATTTTCTTTACTGCAAGTTTATTTAATTATTTAACTTAATCCTTCTTTGTTTAGTATTTGTGTTGACTTTGTAGTTTAGATCCATAAGTGCCAACAGAGAAAGTTCCGCATTTGGCATCATCTCGGGACCAACAAAACTCTCTTTGAAAAACTTTTCTTTACAAAACCCTAGAGAATAATATATAGGATTTAAGCTCAATGTTTTGTAAGTGATAAAAATAGAAGAGAGATTTTAAGAACCAAAAACTTTCAGAAAACTTTTGAAAATAATAGCCCAAAACTTAAACAAAAGCTCTTTCTCAAGAAAACTCAAAACTTTTGATCTTTGAATTTGTTGTTATGAAAACCTCTACCCTAATGACCCCTTTATATAGGATTTAGGAAGAGTAAACATAGAAAACTTTTACCTGAATAAAAGAGGAAGAAATTGACCTTCTAATCAGCTAACCATATTTTTTTAAACTTAAACAAATTTAAAAACATGTTAAAAATCAGCCTCTAAAAAATTATCCATTACTGCCAATCTGACAGATTGGTCAACTTGAGCACATTTTTTAGGCTGCAAACGTTCAAATTCAGAATTAAGTATAATAATTTATAAATCTTTAAGTCTTCTTTTTAAGCAACTGAAATCAACTCAATATCATTTTGTATTAGAAAGTTATCAATAAAACACTGACAGGTGTCAAATCAGAAACTGTAAGCTATTTTCAGAATAAGAACATAGTTCAACTAAATATTTGACATCTTTAAAATTTGAATCTGAAAAAGATTATTGAATAAGAAATTTAGATCTGAAAGTTATCTTTGAAATTCAAGTTAAATCATGTTATTTGAATATAAGAATAAAAAGTTATGATAACAAATATAAAAGGTTATTAAGCAGATCAGCAGAACTAAAACTGGTTCAAATCTAAAACCCAATATATGTAATTGAAATCCAAAACCGATTAAACCAAAAACCAAACGTATTGAATTTGTGTGTGTATATGAGCTTCAAATGTATATACTATTCTTTAACAAAACAAACTATATGAGTCTACAAGCAGGAGTCTCTGATAGTTGATGTTGAGTAACGTTTGAGCCATCAATACCTGTATCAACCTGAAATTCATTCTTTAATTTCTATTAGTACCAAATAGATTTTATATGATTTGTTATCATCAAAACACAGGATTGTAACCTTTGGGCCAATAATCTCCCCTTTTTGATGATGACAAAACATATAAGCTGTAAAACAAAATATAGGAGGGAGGTAAAAGCTTCCCCTCAATGATGCTCTATTTTATCAAGTATAAAACATGAAAACATATACATATATAAACATGTACAAAACATGAAACCTAAATATATGAGATAAACATGTACAAAACATGAAACCAAAACATGAACCACCAATACTTCTCCCCTTTTTGTCATACATCAAAAAGGGTTAGGAAATAACCAATAAACAATATATGCATAAAAAAGATGTAAACATGCATATATGCATACATAAACTCAAATATCTCTTCTCCTTTTTGTCAATTCATCAACAAAGGGGCTAAGAAAAAACAATTAATTGTTATATCATCAAATCTTAAAGATCAAAACTTAAGTCTTTTTTATACCAATTCAAAATTTTGATAAACATATTGATACCAATTGAAAAATATTGATACCAATTAAAGGTAAAAACCAAACTTTTAGCTAAACACTAAAATCATTTTGCAATAAGGATACCAAATAGAGAATAATACCAATTTAAGATCATGATACTTAAATTGAAAATGTTAGCATATATCAAACCAAAGTATTTTATATCATAAATAGTGGGAGTAAGATACCAATTTAAAATGAAAACTGATACAAATTGAAAATACAATCAATACCAATTTTACATAAAACCAATTTAAAAATAAGAATTTTCTCCCCATTTATGAAATACTAAAAGAAACAATGCATAAGCTTGTAATAGATACTAATTAAAAATAATTGACATTATGAACTAAATCAAACTTAGCAAACATAATTTGTGCTTTTTTAAAAAAATTGTAAAGATAAATGAAACAAGCACAATCAAATCATATATATGTATTTATGGATATACTAATTGAAATATGAGGCATACATATATAGAAAACACATATGAGTATACAAACATATGAAATATCAATTTTGATACCAATAAAAATATAATGAGGATCAAGTGTATAACTCATACTTACCACCCTTATCATGCACAGGTTTAAAAGATATTCAAGAAGGGTAGACAAGGCATGATCGCCCATCCAACCGCCCTTAAAAGGTAGGGGTTTTCAAAAATTATGATTTGAAAGTAAATAGGCATAGTTTGAAAACTCTACCATTCGAAGAATAGAAACTAGTTTTAAATATTTTTTAAAAACTAATAAGAAATCCTTCAAAATATGAAACCAAATCATACATCCCATCAAAACATGAAAATCACATAATAATTGACACTCAAAGTCTATAAAGCACATATAAGCTCATGAAAATAAAGTATGAGTAAACACCAAATATAGAGTGTAAGAATCATGTAATCAACAAAATCATGAAAATAAGGCATTTAAGCTCAAATCAAATTCCTTTACAAGCATGAAAAACATAAAAGTTTAATTTTCATCAAAATAAAACAAACCTCAAGACATATGTATGTTTTGTATAAACTAGAGTATACATACTTATCCAAGCATAAACGAGTCCACAACAGTATATTGCATGAAGGCAAGTGGCTTAAGGATGTACATGTATATCTATAATTTTAAACAAATTAACATATACATAAAACTAAATACATTTACATGAAAAACATGTACAAAATGGGAAATACAAGTTGAAATGCACTAATCATCAAAACTAGTCTATACTAGTATATCTAATGGGTACAAATGAGCATTTAAGCATAAACATATAAGAATCAATTGTGACTTATTAGTTGTACAAGTATATACACAAGTTTTAATGAAGGTTACATTTAAACATGCAACCAAAATATGAATCATAAAACAAAATATAAATCAATATGATCATTAGGCTAAATGTACAAGTCTTAGAGAAAGGATATACACAATAATTAAAATAAAGTGAGAACACAAAATATGGATCCATATGAACATGGGTGTATCTCAATTACTATACGTGTATGTCACAAGTCTAATTAACATGGCATTTAACATAATAATCATTAAAACATGACATGCTAAAAATTACTAATATAAAAGCATGTAAACTAAATGAAGAGTTAGAGATCGTTACCAAAACCAAGCGGGCACATCTCTATATCTCCAAACCATGGTGGTCCTCCCACCAAACTCCCCTTGAAAGTGATGCATCCAAAAGTGTCACCGTTTAGCTTGGAACGCATTCATCTCAAGGCACTAACAACTCTCACGTCATGTGAGAGCCCACGCATATATCAAATAGACTAGGAATGGATTTTGGTACCCATATTTTCTTGGTCCTAATACGTTAGTGTTTTGAACCCAAACATGATTATTCTTACTATTTATATGATCATAACAAAATTTGGCTAAATTACCATTCCGGCCACAATAAGTACATTTACAAATTCTTTCATATTTAAAAGCATAATGAGCATGTGGTTTATGAACATGTGATTTATAAGCATGGGGTGTTTTAGCATGATTGACATGTGATATGTTGGCATGATGAACATGTGGAGTTTTAGCATGAGATGGTTTATCATGTTTAACATATGAAGTGTGCTTGTGTTTCTTTGAAAACATTTCTTCTAATTTAGTCTTTTTAAATGCACATTCTTTTTAAACATTTTTCAAATCATTTAGTCTAATTTTAACATAAAAATCTTATTTTCATCAATTTTAGGATATTTAGCTTTGCATGCAACTCTATAGGCATCAAAATCTCTATGTGTTGAAATAATAGTGGAAGATAATTCATCCTTTTTTTGAAGAAATATCAATTTGATTTTTAAGTACTTCATTTTTCTTTTTCAATCTTAAACAATCTTACTTCTTAGAATCAAAACTTTTTAAAAGTTCAATGAAAGCTTGTAATAACACTTCTTTGCTTATCTTAATATCATCATAAGATGGTTCGGAAATTACCTTAGGTGTGTTTGCCATGAAACACATGTTAGCCGTGTCAACTTCATCTTTGGATTCACTTTTTGAATCTCAAGTGGCTTTGAATGCCTTCTTTACAAACGACTCCTTTGCTTCATGGAGGAAGATATCTTGTTCTTGAAATCTGGACAATCGGCCATGACGTGTCCAGGTTTTCGACAGTTGTAACATGTGATCTTCTTCTCCTCCTTCCCTTCCCATCGCCTTTCATGGTTGAGCTTATTCTTGTGGTACATTCTTTTTACATTTCTCATAAGTAGATATAAACTTTCATCTTCTTCATCATCGGAGATGGTGGAGGTAGACTTGAAAGCAATAGACTTTTCTTTTGAGGCGCCGTTTCTAACCTTTTTCTCCATCTCATGAGTCTTAAGTGTTGGCCCAAAGGCCTTCCACTCTAGTTTTGATGATGATTAACTCATGTAGTTATGTTTACTAATAATCTTGTGTTGTTTAAGTTTCAGATCATTAACCAAGATATTAGTTGGTGATTAGCTTCAACAAGGTGTTTAGAAGCTTTTCATGATGATTCCAGGGCCAAAGCGTCAAGATCACACATTGCCTAGCCCATGGATGGAGTTTTGGAGCAAGTCTACTTGAAGATGAAGATCGTCAAGAAGACTTAGGTATCCATAGTTTAGATAGTGTGTTTTAGATCCATTTGTAAAGTTTAGTATAGTTGATATGCTCAAGTGCACAACACACAAAAAGTTTTCATGTTTTGGATTTGGTTTTCATGAATAGTAGATCAAAACAAGTTTACTTTATTTCTATGTATATTAGATGTATTCTAGATATACAAACATGGTTTAACTTGCTAAGCAAACTTATTTTGATATCCCTATTCATGTATTGAAAAATCAAGTTTGATAAAAATACAAGTGTTGGTTTTTGATAAACTTTACAAGACTCAAAAATGAATTTATATGATTAATATATGTCTTGAAATTTTTATCACAAGTTTGTGTTTCCATATAAAATGATAAAACTATTTTTGGTGATTTTTAGAAGTGTTAAAAGATTTTTAGAAAAATATTTTACAGTGTTTTTCTGACCCAGGTTTCTGTTCCAGGCTTTAATCAGTCGACTAGTCATCCTGACCTAGTCGACTTGGGTGAAGTCGGTCGACCGGGCCGGTCGACCGACGTGCACAAATCTGTGTATGTTTGGAGGCACTGGGACGGTCGACCGCTCGGGTCGACCGGGGCACTTACAGTGCTCTCTGTTTGTTTCGGTCGACCGGGCTGGTCGACCGCAGTTGCCCAACGGTCATATTTCTGACCGTTGGCGGTCGACCGGGCCGGTCGACTGTTGCCTGTCAGAGCTGCCAGCTCAGCTCTAACGGCTAGTTTTCTGATGGGCCTATAAAAACCCCATCTCTTTGGGTTTTTGGCCAAGGTTTTTAGAGACAAAATTTTCAGACTTTCTCTATTGTTTTAAAAGAGTTTTTAAAAGAGTTTTGAGCCAAAAAGAATTCATCTTATTTGTTTTTAGGTTTTTGGAAAAATCAAGAAAAGAATATTTTGGGAGATTTGTCTTGGTTTTCATTCTATTTCTTTTGCAAGAATTTTCCCAAGTGTTTTTCTTTGTTGCTTGTTTTCTAAACACCTAGTTTCCACACTTGAGCTATCACCTATCCTAATCTATTTAGGATCTTATTTTTGTGGAAAAGAAAAGAGAAAAGAAAGAGAGATTGAGTTTGTGATTTTTGGAACCACTTGTTGTAAACACCCTTATTCTTGTTGTATCCCTCTTAGGAAGAGGTGATCGGGTGATTGGTTTGCTCCCTCTAGTGAGAGGTGGAGTTTGGTTATAAACCCTCTTCGGTAGAGGTGTTGGTTGTTGTGGTTGTTTGGCTAAGGGCCTACCCCTCTTGTGTGAGGAGGTGTTTGTTTGAGAGAGGAGTTAGGTACTCCATTGTTGTACAAATCCTTCTCGGTGAAGGTTCCCTCGGTGGGAGTCCTCGGTGGACGGTATAGTGGATTGGAAATCCTACACGGTGGTGTAGGCGGGGATGTAGAGCAAGGGTGCTCGAACCTCGAAACATATCATTGTGTTTGTGTTTGATCCACTTGTCTCTAAACTCTCTCTCTTTACATTTGTGCAAAGCATCATACTTCACTAATATCATATTTGCTTGTGTTGAGCATAATTTATATTTTCATATCATATCTATTTGCTTGTGTTGTGCCTTGCATAATTCACATTGCTATATCTTGTATATGCTTGGTTGTTTGTGTGTGCCTCACTTGTACCTAATCAACAAGAGCTTCATATAGCACCTCAACCCATTCAAGGGGAATCAAGAGGAGTTAGTCCAGAGCCCTTCACGGGGAATTCGGCTACACTTGTTGATTGTACTAAAAGTGTTGCAAAATTTGCATTAGCTTCCGCATTTAGCGCACTTAGTTTTGCATTTAGTTTTAGATTAGCACTAACACCTATTCACCCCACTCTAGGTGTTCCTTTCAATTGGTATCAGAGCTTGGTACTCTGATTTTGGTCTAACAACCTAGAGTAAAAGATCCTCATTTTAGGCTAATTGTTTGCATTTGCTTGTTTGCACACTCATATAGTTTACCATGGCCTTCATGACCCCACCTATGTTTGACCCTTCCAACATTCATGTTTGGAAAATTAGGATGACCGTTTATTTACAAACCCTAGGTCATAAAGTTTACCTTGCCATTACCAGGAATCCTTCCTTAGTGATAGCAATCATATAGGGGCCATTGCACAAGCCCTAGAGGCCATTAGAAGCACATTATCTAAAGATTATCTTATGTGTGTTTCTAATATTGATTCCGCCTTTGCAGTGTGGAACAAATTGACAACAACAACCACCACATCCGAGCTTCAAGTGCCAAACCAACCAGAGGAATCTAGTGGAGAGTTCGAGTCACAATGCTTCATGGTCCAAGGGAATGACTCCCTTGAGGTACATTCGGACCCCACTTAGATAATGATGATTGTGCTAGTTCTTCAAATGATTTTGTTGATCCACATGCTTTGAATGAAGAACTATCAATTGTATGTGAAAAATTAATTGAAAAATATAATTTGTTGAAAATGAAAAGTCTAGGAATTGAACAAGAAAATAAGAGTTTGCATGCTAGACTTAACAATGTTTTGCAAGAGAAGGTTGAGGTCTATAATGAAAGGGATTCATTAAAATCTCAACTTGATCTTGCACTTAAAGAAAATAACTTTTGAAAGATAAAAATGATTACCATGCTATTTTGAAGAAAAATGAAACTTGTCCTCAAAAATTAATTTTGTTTTAAAAGAGAATGTTGATTTGAAAAATAAAATAATTTCTATTTCAAATGATTTGAATGTTTGTTTAAAGAAAATTGTTGCTTTGCAAAATAAGATTGATGAACATGTTTGCCATGCTAGGGTAGTTTCACCTAGATCACCCCTGCATGCTCCACTTCTTCTATGATTAAAAATGATATAAACATGTTGAAGAAGAAAATGGATTGTTTGGGCTCCACTATGAGCCAATGTGCTAAGAACCATACACGCTTGGAAACCTTGGTTCGTAAGAAACAAGTTCCATCTTTTATGCATGCACACCCTCCACGGCATGCATATGCTCCACACGGACACCATCAACACATGTATGCTCATGTGTACACATGTACACATTGTGGCCGAAAAGGCCATCTTGCTAAATTTTGCTATGATCGTTTACATGTTGAGAATTTAGCAAAGAAGTTTGTTTTGGTTAGAGAAGGTACTAACCCCCATGGACCCAAGAAGATATGGGTACCAAAGACCACCCCTCCTATTATTTTTGATGTAGGTGTGGGCTCTCACATGACGTGAGAGTGATGACACCTTGGAGTGGATGCGTTCTGAGCTTAAAGAAAATCATATGGATGCATCACTTTCAAGGGAAGTGTTTGGTGGAGAGGACCACCACATTTTGGAGACAAGGAAAGTTGCTTCTTTGGTTTTGGTAACAATCCTTTACTCCCATTTATTGTTTACATGCTTTTCATTTCATTGTTTATAGCATGTTTTTGATGTCTATGGATTAGTATGTAAATACCATGTTTATTAGATCCTTGACATACATGTATAGTATTTTGAGACACACATGCTTATACGAACCTATACTTAGTGGTCTCACTTTTGTTTAAGCTATAATGTACATCATGAATCTAATACATGTGAATTCACATAGTAATCATGTCTTAATTTATCATGATGATTTTTATATTTGTTTTTGATACTTCATGTGTTGATTACATGTTTAGATGTCAGTTTTCATTAAGACTAGGTATATATTCGTGCATATAGTGGGCCACAAATAAATCTATATATGTTTAAGTTGAATGCTTATTTGAACCCATTAGATGTGCTAGTATAGTCTAGTTTTGATGATTCATACATTTCAAACTTGTACTCCATTTTTGATTTGTTTTATGTGTATAAGTTTTCAATTCATGTATATGTGTATTTTACCAAACTTTAAGATATACATGTATACCCCTTGAGTCATTTGCCTTTCATGCAAATCTATATATATGGACTCAATTGTGTTTAGGGATATGTATGTATACTTATTGTCTTGACAATTCATACATATACCTTGAAATGAAATTTGTTTTGATGAAGATTTAGTTTTTTTTCTTGTCTTTTGTGATTAATTGTTTAACTTCATGTATATGTCTATCTTGTCCAAACTATTAGATATACATGATTATCCTTTTGAGCCACGTGCCTTAATGCATATATTTTGTGGACTCGTTGTGTTTTGGATATGTATGTATACTTTAGTTTGTATTAGACATACATATGCCATGAAGGTTAAATAAGTTTGATGATTTTCATGTTTTTAGGTAATTTCTATTGAAAATGAAAATTTAGCTTTTCATGTCTTCAAGGAATTTCATATGAGCTTAATTGAATATTTTCATGATTGATGTGTGTCACATACCACTTGTTCACTCACTTTATTAGTTTACTCATGATTTGTTTTCATGAGAATTTGAATGAGCTTTATGGACTTTGAGTGTTTAGTGATCATGTGATTTACATGTGTTTCATGAAAAATAATTTTATTTTATTCCATGCTTGAAGGATTTCGTACTAGTTTTAAAAGTTTTTCCTATAACTAGTTTGTATTCTTCACTATGGTAGAGATTTTCAAACAAAACTATATTTTCAAATCTATTTTTGAAAACCCCTACCTTCCATGGGCGGATGGAAGGGAGATCATGTTCATGTATGCTTTACTGTGAAAATCATTTTAAACTTGATCATGATTGGGAGGATTAGATTATATGAGTTATACCATGTTTTATTGTTATGTCAATTGGTATCATTGAACTTTTTCAATTGGTATCATTTTGACCTTTGTGTATACTCATATGTTTATTATGTATGTATATTTTCAATTGGTATCATCTATTGGTGATTGGTACTCATTCTATTCATACACATATACTTGTTTTATTTGTGCTTAAGATATAAATTTTTCACAAAATCTTGTTTATGCTAGTGCTTGAGCTTCAATTTTGTTTCAATTGATTACTTTTAAATTGGTATCAAGCCCATGCATTTTTTTAGTTGGTATTTCATAAAGGGGGAGAAAATTTAATTTTGTCTTTCAATTGGTGATTCTTCAATTGGTATTTGTTTCCCACTCCCTTACTTTATGATTGAAAATTTCATATGGTATCATATGTTTAATATGAAAATTATTTACAATTGGTATCAAAATTTTGTCTTTTAATTTCAATTGATATCAAGATGTTTCATGTGTTTTTGCTTAAAATTGGTATCTAAAATTTTTTTAAGAAAAATATAAAAGTTTTGATTTGTATTGACTATATGCATATAGATTCATGATGAGTGTATCTTGTATTGAAGAGCTTAACATCTCTTCGTTATGTGGTACACGTGTGTAGGGGGAGCTTCACATCTCCTCTTATGCATTACATAGTGTGTGTTATGTGAATTAGGGCTTAACATCCCTCTTTCATGTAATGCATATGTGTAGGGAAGCTAACTTAGCGTCTTCCTCTTCATGAATGTATATAGCATATAACATCTATTGATCTTTGTTTATTTTCAATTGATATCAAGATGCTTCATTGACATATTTATCTATTGATATCATGTTGTTTATAGTCACCCCTTATTGACCTTGTTTTTGTTTTAGACAAAAGGGGGAGAACATTGTTTTATTGTTTTGATTGACTTAAAAGGGGAGAAAGATTTTTTACCCCTCATTTTATTGTTTGGATTGTTTAACCCCTTCTTGATCTTTTTTTTGACAAAAAGGGGGAGAAAAATTTGTTTGATTTGATTTACTTTGAACCCTTTGTTGATGATTGACAAAAAGGGGGAGAAGTATTTGAGTTTGAGTTTATATGCATGTTTTCATTGCTTAAGGGGGAGAAGTATTTGTCTTCCTTGTTATTTACGCATATATGTTTGTGTATTGCAAATAGGAGAAAAAGATTTTGATTTATCCTTGTTGCATGTTTTATCTCCATACTTGCATACATGTTCATGTGTTTCATTTCCATATCTTATTATTTATGTCTATGCATGAGTTAAGGGGGAGCTTCTTTGAAACTTAACTTTAATCCATGCATATATAACTCCATGAGTTTTGTCATCATCAAAAAGGGGGAGATTGTTGGCCCAAAGGCCTTCCACTCTAGTTTTGATGATGATTAACTCATGTAGTTATGTTTACTAATAATCTTGTGTTGTTTAAGTTTCAGATCATTAACCAAGATATTAGTTGGTGATTAGCTTCAACAAGGTGTTTAGAAGCTTTTCATGATGATTCCAGGGCCAAAGCGTCAAGATCACACATTGCCTAGCCCATGGATGGAGTTTTGGAGCAAGTCTAGTTGAAGATGAAGATCGTCAAGAAGACTTAGGTATCCATAGTTTAGATAGTGTGTTTAGATCCATTTGTAAAGTTTAGTATAGTTGATATGCTCAAGTGCACAACACACAAAAAGTTTCATGTTTTGGATTTGGTTTTCATGAATAGTAGATCAAAACAAGTTTACTTTATTTCTATGTATATTAGATGTATTCTAGATATACATACATGGTTTAACTTGCTAAGCAAACTTATTTTGATATCCCTATTCATGTATTGAAAAATCAAGTTTGATAAAAATACAAGTGTTGGTTTTTGATAAACTTTACAAGACTCAAAAATGAATTTATATGATTAATATATGTCTTGAAATTTTTATCACAAGTTTGTGTTTCCATATAAAATGATAAAACTATTTTTGGTGATTTTTAGAAGTGTTAAAAAATTTTTAGAAAAATATTTTACAGTGTTTTTCTGACCCGGTTTCTGTTCCAGGCTTCAATCAGTCGACTAGTCATCCTGACCTAGTCGACTTGGGTGAAGTCGGTCGACCGGGCCGGTCGACCGACGTGCACAAATCTGTGCACGTTTGGAGGCACTGGGATGGTCGACCGCTCGGGTCGACCGGGGCAGTTGCAGTGCTCTCTGTTTGTTTCGGTCGACCGGGCCGGTCGACCGCAGTTGCCCAACGGTCATATTTCTGACCGTTGGCAGTCGACCGGGCGGTTGACTGTTGCCTGTCAGAGCTGCCAGCTCAGCTCTAACGGCTAGTTTTCTGATGGGCCTATAAAAACACCATCTCTTTGGGTTTTTGGCCAAGGTTTTTAGAGACAAAATTTTCAGACTTTCTCTATTGTTTTAAAAGAGTTTCAAAAGAGTTTTGAGCCAAAAAGAATTCATCTTATTTGTTTTTAGGTTTTTGAAAAAATCAAAGAAAAGAATATTTTGGGAGATTTGTCTTGGTTTTCATTCTATATCTTTTGCAAGAATTTTCCCAAGTGTTTTTCTTTGTTGCTTGTTTTCCAAACACCTAGTTTCCACACTTGAGCTATCACCTATCCTAATCTATTTAGGATCTTGTTTTTTGTGGAAAAGAAAGAGAAAGAAAGAGAGATTGAGTTTGTGGTTTTTGGAACCACTTGTTGTAAACACCCTTATTCTTGTTGTATCCCTCTTAGGTAGAGGCGATCGGGTGATTGGTTTGCTCCCTCTAGTGAGAGGTGGAGTTTGGTTGTAAACCCTCTTCGGTAGAGGTGTTGGTTGTTGTGGTTGTTTGGCTAAGGGCCTACCCTCTTGTGTGAGGAGGTGTTTGTTTGAGAGAGGAGTTAGGTACTCCATTGTTGTACAAATCCTTCTCGGTGAAGGTTCCCTCGGTGGGAGTCCTCGGTGGACGCTATAGTGGATTGGAAATCCTACACGGTGGTGTAGGCGGGGATGTAGAGCAAGGGTGCTCTAACCTCGAAACATATCATTGTGTTTGCGTTTGATCCACTTGTCTCTAAACTCTCTCTCTTTACATTTGTGCAAAGCATCATACTTCACTCATATCATATTTGCTTGTGTTAAGCATAATTCATATTTTCATATCATATCTATTTGCTTGTGTTGTGCCTTGCATAATTCACATTGCTATATCTTGTATATGCTTGGTTGTTTGTGTGTGCCTCACTTATACCTAATCAACAAGAGCTTCACATAGCACCTCAACCCATTCAAGGGGAATCAAGAGGAGTTAGTCAAGAGCCCTTCACGGGGAATTCGGCTACACTTGTTGATTGTACTAAGTGTGTTGCAAAATTTGCATTAGCTTCCGCATTTAGCGCACTTAGTTTTGCATTTAGTTTTAGATTAGCACTAACACCTATTCACCACCCCTCTAGGTGTTTCTTTTAATTGGTATCAGAGCTTGGTACTCTGATTTTGGTCTAACAACCTAGAGTAAAAGATCCTCATTTTAGGCTAATTTTGTTTGCATTTGCTTGTTTGCACACTCATATAGTTTACCATGGCCTTCATGACCCCACCTATGTTTGACTCTTCCAACATTCATGTTTGGAAAATTAGGATGACCGTTTATTTACAAACCCTAGGTCATAAAGTTTACCTTGCCATTACCAAGGAATCCTTCCTTAGTGATAGCGATCATATAGGGGCCAATGCACAAGCCCTAGAGGCCATTAGAAGCACATTATCTAAAGATTATCTTATGTGTGTTTCTAACATTGATTCCGCCTCTGCAGTGTGGAACAAATTGACAACAACAACCACCACCTCCGAGCTTCAAGTGCCAAACCAACCGGAGGAATCTAGTGGAGAGTCCGAGTCACAATGGTTCATGGTCCAAGAGAATGACTCCCTTGAGGTACATTCGGAACCCCACTTAGATAATGATGATTGTGCTAGTTCTTCAAATGATTTTGTTGATCCATATGCTTTGAATGAAGAACTATCAATTGTATGTGAAAAATTAATTGAAAAATATAATTTGTTGAAAAGAAAGTCTAGGAATTGAATAAGAAAATAAGAGTTTGCATGCTAGACTTAACAATGTTTTGCAAGAGAAGGTTGAGGTCTATAATGAAAGGGATTCATTAAAATCTCAACTTGATCTTGCACTTAAAGAAAATAACTTTTTGAAAGATAAAAATGATTGCCATGCTATTTTGAAGAAAAATGAAAACTTGTCCTCAAAAATTGATTTGTTTTAAAAGAGAATGTTGATTTGAAAAATAAAATAATTTCTATTTCAAATGATTGAATGTTTGTTTAAAGAAAAATGTTGCTTTGCAAAATAAGATTGATGAACATGTTTGCCATGCTAGGGTAGTTTCACCTAGATCACCCCTTGCATGCTCCACTTCTTCTATGATTAAAAATGATATAAACATGTTGAAGAAGAAAATGGATTGTTTGGGCTCCACTATGAGCCAATGTGTTAAGAACCATACACGCTTGGAAACCTTGGTTCGTAAGAAACAAGTCCATCTTTTATGCATGCACACCCTCCACGGCATACACATGCTCCACACGGACACCATCAAACACATGTATGCTCATGTGTACACATGTACACATTGTGACCGAAAAGGCCATCTTGCTAAATTTTGCTATGATCGTTTACATGTTAAGAATTTAGCAAAGAAGTTTGTTTTGGTTAGAGAAGGTACTAACCCCCATGGACCCAAGAAGATATGGGTACCAAAGACCACCCCTCCTATTGTTTTGATGTAGGTGTGGGCTCTCACATGACGTGAGAGTGATGACACCTTGGAGTGGATGCGTTCCGAGCTTAAAGGAAATCATATGGATGCATCACTTTCAAGGGAAGTGTTGGTGGAGAGGACCACCACGTTTTGGAGACAAGGAAAGTTGCTTCTTCGGTTTTGGTAACAATCCTTTACTCCCATTTATTGTTTACATGCTTTCCATTTCATTGTTTATAGCATATTTTTGATGTCTATGGATTAGTATGTAAATATCATGTTATTAGATCCTTGACATACATGTATAGTATTTTGAGACACACATGCTTATACGAACCTATACTTAGTGGTCTCACTTTTGTTTAAGCTATAATGTACATCATGAATCTAATACATGTGAATTCACATAGTAATCATGTCTTAGTTTATCATGATGATTTTTATATTTGTTTTTGATACTTCATGTGTTGATTACATGTTTAGATGTCAGTTTTCATTAAGACTAGGTATATATTCGTGCATATAGTGGGCCACAAATAAATCTATATATGTTTGAGTTGAATGCTTATTTGAACCCATTAAATGTGCTAGTATAGTCTAGTTTTGATGATTCATACATTTCAAACTTGTATTCCATTTTTGATTTGTTTTATGTGTATAAGTTTCAATTCATGTATATGTGTATTTTACCAAACTTTAAGATATACATGTATACCCCTTGAGTCATTTGCCTTTCATGCAAATCTATATATATGGACTCAATTGTGTTTAGGGATATGTATGTATACTTATTGTGTTGACAATTCATACATATACCTTGAAATGAAATTTGTTTTGATGGAGATTTAGTTTTTTCTTGTCTTTGTGATTAATTATTTAACTTCATGTATATGTCTATCTTGTCCAAACTATTAGATATACATGATTATCCTTTTGAGCCACGTGCCTTAATGCATATATTTTGTGGACTCGTTGTGTTTTGGATATGTATGTATACTTTAGTTTGTATTAGACATACATATGCCATGAAGGTTAAATAAGTTTTAATGATTTTCATGTTTTTAGGTAATTTCTATTGAAAATGAAAATTTAGCTTTTCATGTCTTCAAGGAATTCATATGAGCTTAATTGAATATTTCATGATTGATGTGTGTCACATACCACTTGTTCACTCACTTATTAGTTTACTCATGATTTGTTTTCATGAGAATTTGAATGAGCTTATGGACTTTGAGTGTTTAGTGATCATGTGATTTACATGTGTTTCATGAAAAACAATTTTGTTTTATTCCTGCTTGAAGGATTTCGTACTAGTTTTAAAAGTTTTCCTATAACTAGTTCGTATTCTTCACTATGGTAGAGATTTTCAAACAAAACTATATTTTCAAATCTATTTTTGAAAACCCCTACCTTCCATGGGCGGATGGAAGGGAGATCATGTTCATGTATGCTTTACTGTGAAAATCATTTTAAACTTGATCATGATTGGGAGGATTAGATTATATGAGTTATACCATGCTTTTATTGTTATGTCAATTGGTATCATTGAACTTTTTCAATTGGTATCATTTTGACCTTTGTGTATACTCATATGTTTATTGTGTATGTATATTTTCAATTGGTATCATCTATTGGTGATTGGTACTCATTCTATTTCATACAATATACTTGTTTTATTTGTGTTTAAGATATAATTTTTCACAAAATCTTGTTTATGCTAGTGCTTGAGCTTCAATTTTGTTTCAATTGATTACTTTAATTGGTATCAAGCCCATGCATTTTTTAGTTGGTATTTCATAAAGGGGGAGAAAATTTAATTTTGTCTTTCAATTGGTGATTCTTCAATTGGTATTTGTTTCCCACTCCCTTACTTTATGATTGAAAATTTCATATTGGTATCATATGTTTAATATGAAAATTATTTACAATTGGTATCAAAATTTTGTCTTTTAATTTCAATTGATATCAAGATGTTCATGTGTTTTTGCTTAAAATTGGTATCTAAAATTTTTTAAGAAAAATACAAAAGTTTTGATTTGTATTGACTATATGCATATAGATTCATGATGAGTGTATCTTGTATTGAAGAGCTTAACATCTCTTCGTTATGTGGTACACGTGTGTAGGGGAGCTTCACATCTCCTCTTATGCATTACATAGTGTGTGTTATGTGAATTAGGGCTTAACATCCCTCTTTCATGTAATGCATATGTGTAGGGAAGCTAACTTAGCGTCTTCCTCTTCATGAATGTATATAGCATATAACATCTATTGATCTTTGTTTATTTTCAATTGATATCAAGATGCTTCATTGACATATTTATTTATTGATATCATGTTGTTTATAGTCACCCCTTATTGACCTTGTTTTTGTTTTAGACAAAAGGGGGAGAACATTGTTTTATTGTTTTGATTGACTTAAAGGGGAGAAAGATTTTTTACCCCTCATTTATTTTATTTTTGGATTGTTTAACCCCTTCTTGATCTTTTTGTTTGACAAAAAGGGAGAAAAATTTGTTTGATTTGATTTTACTTTGAACCCTTTGTTGATGATTGACAAAAAGGGGAGAAGTATTTGAGTTTGAGTTTATATGCATGTTTTTTGCTTAAGGGGGAGAAGTATTTGTCTTCCTTGTTATTTATGCATATATGTTTGTGTATTGCAAATAGGAGAAAAAGATTTTGATTTATGCTTGTTGCATGTTTTATCTCCATACTTGCATACATATTCATGTGTTTCATTTCCATATCTTAATATTTATGTCTATGCATGAGTTAAGGGGGAGCTTCTTTGAAGCTTAACTTTAATCCATGCATATATAACTCCATGAGTTTTGTCATCATCAAAAAGGGGGAGATTGTTGGCCCAAAGGCCTTCCACTCTAGTTTTGATGATGATTAACTCATGTAGTTATGTTTACTAATAATCTTGTGTTGTTTAAGTTTCAGATCATTAACCAAGATATTAGTTGGTGATTAGCTTCAACAGGTGTTTAGAAGCTTTTCATGATGATTCCAGGGCCAAAGCGTCAAGATCACACATTGCCTAGCCCATGGATGGAGTTTTGGAGCAAGTCTACTTGAAGATGAAGATCGTCAAGAAGACTTAGGTATCCATAGTTTGGATAGTGTGTTTTAGATCCATTTGTAAAGTTTAGTATAGTTGATATGCTCAAGTGCACAACACACAAAAAGTTTTCATGTTTTGGATTGGTTTTCATGAATAGTAGATCAAAATAAGTTTACTTTATTTCTATGTATATTAGATGTATTATAGATATACATACGTGGTTTAACTTGCTAAGCAAACTTATTTTGATATCCCTATTCATGTATTGAAAAATCAAGTTTGATAAAAATACAAGTGTTGGTTTTTGATAAACTTTACAAGACTCAAAAATGAATTTATATGATTAATATATGTCTTGAAATTTTTATCACAAGTTTGTGTTTCCATATAAAATGATAAAACTATTTTTGGTGATTTTAGAAGTGTTAAAAGATTTTTAGAAAAATATTTTACAGTGTTTTTCTGACCCAGGTTTCTGTTCCAGGCTTCAATCAGTCGACTAGTCATCCTGACCTAGTCGACTTGGGTGAAGTCGGTCGACCGGGCCGGTCGACCGACGTGCACAAATCTGTGCACGTTTGGAGGCACTGGGACGGTCGACCGCTCGGGTCGACCGGGGCACTTACAGTGCTCTCTGTTTGTTTCGGTCGACCGGGAGTACCCAACTCCTCACACACTCCTCTAGTCCAGAGGTACTGGAGCCATAAATATAATAATCACTTGGTGATCAAAAGACCACAAACTTTCTTTTGAAAAACTTTTCTTTATAAAATCCTAGAGAATAATATATAGGATTTAAGCTTAAGGTTTATAAGTGATATAAAAACAGAAGAGAGATTTAAGAACTAAAAACTTTCAGAAAACTTTTGAAAATAATAGCCCAAAACTTAAACAAAAACTCTTTCTCAAGAAAACTCAAAACTTTTGATTTTTGAATTTGTTGTTATGAAAACATCTACCCTAATGACCCCTTTATATAGGATTTAGGAAGAGTAAATATAGAAAACTTTTACCTGAATAAAAGAGGAAGAAATTGACCTTTAATACAGCTAACCACATTTTTTTATACTTAAACACGTTTAAAAAACATGTTAAAAATCAGCCTCCAGAAAATTAGCCATTACTGCTAATCTGGCTGCAAACGTACGAATTCAGAATTAGGTATATAGGAATAATTGTAAATATTTAAGTCTTCTTTTTAATGCAACTGAAATCAACTCAATATCATTTTGTATTCGAAAGTTATCAATAAAACACTGACAGGTGTCAAATCAGAAACTGTAAGCTATTTTTAGAACAAGAACAAAGTTTAACCAAATATTTGACATCTTTAAAATTTGAATCTGAAAAAGATTATTGAATAAGAAATTTAGATCTAAAAGTTATCTTTGAAATTCAAGTTAAATCATGTTATTTGAATATAAGAATAAAAAGTTATGATAATAAATATAAAAGAGAATTAAGCAGATCAGCAGAACTAAAACTGGTTCAAATCTAAAACCCGATATATGTACTTGAAATCTAAAACCGGTTAAACTAAAAACGTATTGAATATGTGTGTGTATATGAGTTTCAAACGTATATACTATTCTTTAAAAAAATAAACTATATGAGTTTACAAGCAGGAGTCTCTGATAGTTGATATTGAGTAACGTTTGAGCTAGACCCTAATATCCCATGCTTGAGAACTCTTGAGCCATCAATACCTGTATCAACCTGAAATCATTCTTTAACTTCTATTAGTACCAAATAGCTTTTATATGATTTTTATCATCAAAAACACATAACCTGGGGATTGTAACCTTTGGGCCAACAACTGTGTTTAACTGGGATGTAAAGATTTCCAATGAGAGTTAATGTGTTTCTGATGGAAGTGTCGATAATTGTCTTATAATTTTCAAATATCACCTCAACTTCTTCCAATTTGCACTTCTATGTTGAGGTCACTCCATATACATTACTTCTACAAGAGTAGCTGAGATTTTTTTGAGAGCTTCATCAACTTTGGACTTCTTCTCTTGAGGCTGAAAGTATTGAAGTTCGAAGGCATGATTGTTGTAATTCCATGGAAGGTTTTTTTGGTCTCCCTAAGCTGGATTGTAGGTGTAGGTATTGGCATGCTATGGACAATGAATACTAGCATGATGTTCTCCATACGACTCGCATGCTTGCGTTGGCTCATATCCTTGTGAGGATCATTGATAATTGAAATTCCTAGACCTGAAAAAAAGAATAAAAATAAAATAAAGACAAATTTCAAAGCAAAAGTAGAGTCTAACGGTATTGATATTAATAAAGTAAAACAATCCCTGACAACGGCACCAAAGACTCGATGTATAGCAAGTGCACCAATCGTTTACAAGTAATAAAGTGATGAATAGAGTATCAAACCCACATAGATTGTTATTTTATTATGTGCCAAATATATATTAGCCCAAACTTTATTTGAAAGATGGATAAAGAAGATAGAGAAGTAATTAAACTAAAAAGATATTAGCTTTGAATAGGAAAAACACTAGGGCAATTGATTTCAATAGTTTATTAATCCGATTTAACAAGTTGATTCTGCAAGTAACTACATACTACTCATGTTAACAATCAAAAAACTCTATTTTATTAATAATCTTTATCGAGCAATATAAAATCTAACTTTAAAGTAAAACCCATATTCTATCGATCTTGTGAATTTACTAGCCAAAACATCATTAAGATCCGTGATTTTTCTTTTAAAATTGCACAACCGATGATTCTCTTATCGGTCTAATCTTATGAGGCGGTTTTTAATCTTATGAAGCGTTGCTAGGTTATCTCCTATTGGTCTCCAACTGGTCATTAATATAGTTGCTGCAGTTAACTAATAGACATAAAAATGAAAAAAGAAACTTAACATACATAGAATCTAACAAGAAGAACGAAGTAGTAATATAGAACTAACAAAAAGCAATAAGATTAATCTTCATAACAATTGCCTATGTCAATGCCCTAGCTATGAAGAGTTAGTTCATGATAAAGAAGTTGCAAAGAAAAACAATAAACATGAATTTCATCTTCATAAAGTAAATTAAAAGATAAAGGAAAGGAAAATACCAATTTAGGAATCACGTCTAGTCCTTCATTGCCGCTTCTCCTTTGATCTTCTTCTTCTAAAGCACCCGAATTTCTTCTAAAAAAACCAAAATTTTATATAAGAAAGAGTATTTATAGGAGAGAAACTAAAGCCTAAAAGCCTGATACAAAGTTCCTTTCTATGATTTAATGATTAAATTCCAAGAGATTATAGCTCTTTACATAGACCTCAGAACCAATTAGAATAAGACATACATTAGAACTTCTAATCGAACTTCAATTAAATTTGGGAAATCAATTCTGTATTAGACTACAGACAACTGGTGTTGATTATTTAATATGTCTCATCAAATGATTAAATTGAAAATAGTTTTCAACATCAAAATTGTAACTCTTTCAGTTCACTTTCTGGACATCTTGAATCATCGAATTTCAATTTCTATAGCAAAAGTTATAATTAAAATACCAAATGGTGTCAAATTTGAATCTGAGTCTGATTCTGTTCTATCACTGTTGGCCATGCGGATTCGCCATCGTCAATGGTGAATTAGCTGTTTGACTTTGACTTTTGACCCTCAAACTTTGGTAAAATCTTCTATATGATGCATAATTTCTATTGGACTCTCTGGTTTCATCTTTGGGACATTATATTAGTAAATTTTTTGCTGCAACTCTTCCTTTCATCGCCTTTTCATCTCTTTCTCTAATTGTGCTCTGACTAATTTTCACATAAATATAAGAAAATATACTCATGAAGTATTAATATAATAAAAAATTATAAAAGTAGTACAAAAATATATATGATAACGACATTAATCACAGCATCTTGTTTTTACTCCTCCAAGTCATAAGATTTTCTCCGACAAAGATACAATACCCAATAGTAGACTCTTTATCTTCTCGGTTACCGACATAACCTGAATCAGAGTATCAAAAATGTGTACATGTCCATATTTCTTGTACACCAAATCTTTTCCGGATAACTCTTGATATAATCTAGAATTCTTAGCGCAGCTGACCAATGAGTCTTTCTGCGCTGATGCATGAACCTACTACGTACACCAACAATAAAAGTTATATCTCGCCTAATAACAATGAGATAAAT